>SJYC01066448.1:0-70419 GCA_006408675.1 Madoqua kirkii | reverse complement strand
CACACACACACACACACACCGATGCATGGGTGCTTGGAAATGTGGCCCTGGACTGGTAGGAGGCAGGGAGTTGGAACTGACCCGGTTGTTTTGTTTTTTATTTTTCTCCTCTAATAGTTTTATTAGGTCCTTTTTTCTAGTTTCTTGTTCTTATTCATGGTATCCTATCTTAATCCCAGTGCCCAAGACATCTGTAAAGGACTATGCCTCTGTGAAAAGGAAACCAGAAAAAAATGTACTCCCTGATCCAGAATCAGAGAAACGTGTAGGTTGCTTGATGCACTGGGTGGAGGTGGGAGATGGGCTGGGGATCACAGGTGAGGAGAGTGGGTTCTTGATCAAAATTCAAAATCTGTGTCACATGAGTGTATAAAATGGATTTACACTCACAAGTTGTGTGGGATTCAAAGTTAATAAAAGTAACATAAAAACTCATCAACAATTTTGTTAGAAGAGTTACAAATATCTTCTCCCAAACTGTAGATTGTCTTTTAATTCTATTTATAATGGCTTTTATTATACAAATGTGGTTGGCTCTTTTGCTTTATGGTTTGGGTTTTTAATTCCTCCTTTAAGAAATCCTTCTCTACCATGATATCATAGAGATAATCTCCTATAATTAATTTCTTCTAAATTTGTTTTAGCCTGCAACAGGTAGTTTTAAAAAATATTTATTTAATTGAAGTATAGTTTATTTATAATGTTGTGAATTTCTTCTCAGAATTTTTAAGTGTTCACATTTAGATCTTGAATCCAACTGCAAGTTAATTTTCCATATGGCTTTGGATATGGTTTGAGGTAGGGATCTAATTTTAGTTTTTCCATTTGGATAGTTAATTGTTCCAGAGTTTTTAAACTCAATAGTTTTCCCTTACAGATAGACTTATGATGCTGTGTTGGTCATATACCAATTTCTTCTACATACATGTGATTATTTGCTATTTCCTTCCGTTGGTTTATCTATTCATCGCTCTGTATCTTTATAATAAATCTTAATATTTGGTAGTACAACTTCCCTCTTCTTATTGTTATGAACTGTGAAGAGTCTGAGAAATTTATCTGTTTGCAAGCTAATGAGTTAGCCTGTCACTGGTTCATGCATACAAGTAGAAGATATGTGAGGCTGGTGAGTCAGAGGCAAAGGACTGTATTGCTCACAGCATAGCAGGCAGCATAAGCTTTGCATTCATCTCAGTTACCCTTGCCCCCAAGTTCCACAAAAATCAACCCTGAATCAGATCAAGCTTCTCTATCTTCCATACCACCTTACATGACCTGTAGGGCACAAAGAAACATGTTAAACACACAATGAGGAGGCAGTTAGCAGAATTCACAATGTGGGAAATCCTATAGGACAAATCATTCAGTTTGGAATAGATTTTTAAAAAAAGGATCAAGAATTTATAAATTAAAAGATATTTTAAGAGACCTGTTAACCAAATGCAGTAAGTGGATACTGTTTGAACCCTGATTCCAACAGAGAGGCTTTCCTGGTGGCTCAGATGGTAAAGAATCTGCCTGCAATGCAGGAGATGCTGGAGATATGGGTTCAACCCCTGGGTCAGGAAGATCCCCTGGAGAAGGGAATGGCTACCCTCTCCAGTATTCTTGCCTGGAGAATCTCATGGACAGAGGAGACTGGTGGGCTACTATAGTCCATGGGGTTGCAAGGAGTCAGACACAACTGAGCAAATAACATACTTTTTTTTCAAGCAAAGACTAAATATCACATATGAGACAAATGACTGGTTTGCACATTGACTACATAATTGATGATGTTAAGGAGTTGTAAACATTTTAAAGTGTAACAAAAGTAATATGGTGTTACGTGTGTGTGTGAGTCAGTGTGTCCTTCTTTTATAGATATATACTGAAATAATTACAGATACAAAGATAGGTCTGGAATCTGCTTCAGAATTGTCCTGTAGAGAGATAGGGCAAGAGGAGATTTCAGTGCAATGGGACTGGCCATGCATGATTTGCTACAGCTGGGTGATGGGCATTGTGAGGCTCATTGTATGATTCTTTGTATACATTTGAAATTTTCCATAAGTTTGAAAAGGAAAGGGGGCAAGTCACATGTTAAAATCACCAAAGACTGCAGGCAGATATTTTGAGGTGGCTGTGTACAGATTAGACTGGAGGAACTAACTGAATCTGGGGATCTGAGGAACTAACTGAAGAGGAAAAACAGATTTGGAGTTAGCTACACTGATCTAATTTGAGGGCATCTGAGTAGAAGAGCCCAAGGAGACAGGCGGTAATAAAGGATTGGAACTTGGGAGAAAAATCTGTAGTCCTGCACTTAGGACAATTACAGCTTTGAGCATAAAGACACTTTCAGAGGGCAGAGAATGGATGATTCCACCTCAGGGAATGAACCGACTTAGAAGGAAGCCTGCTGGACCAGCAAAGAAGTTATCTCAAGTAGGCTCAAGCCTCCACCTAAAGTTTACTTTTGTTTTAGGAACACTTATCAGCTATGGAGCTACATTTCATTCTTGCCACCTAGAGATTTAAGGAAAATAGCTAAGGTGAAATAGTTCAGAACAATGTATTTGAAGGACACAATTAGGTCTCATCATCTCTGTAAACTGCAACTGTAATTTTCCTTTGGAAGTTGCACAATGCTGCTCTGAAATGGTTTCAAATGATTATTTGACCTGGAGCCAAATCTTGGCTCTCGATGCCTGAGTCCGTTATGGACCAGGTTCGCGGCAAACATCAAAAGTGGCTTTCTTTGGACACAAATGGGAAGTGGTCATTGTTTTGAAAATTTTAATTTCATGGATCCACACAAGTAAGCCAGGCCAAGAGGAACTATATTCCCCAGCACTGCTCTTCACCCTGGTCACCATGTGCTCATGTTGGAGGGCCTCATTTCTCCAGACAGCTACCTTTCTTCTCCAGTGAATCTGAGTAGTTACTGCCCTGGGCTTACTTGGGTCAGAGAAGGCAATGGCACCCCACTCCAGTACTCTTGCCCAGAAAATCCCATGGGCGGAGGAGCCTGGTAGGTTGCAGTCCATGGGGTTACGGAGAGTCAGACAAGACTGTAGCGACAGCAGCGGCAGCAGCAGCAGCTTACATGGGGAAGTCTCTGGAAGGAGTGGTATTTAATTCTTGCTTCCCATCTGCCTGGAGTGTGACATCTTGTTTTCAATAGTTGAGTTACTCAACACAAAGTGTGTTGGTAGCAAGAACAGGACAGAGGGATGATGCAGGGAAATGGCATGCAAACAGCCTCCCAGAGTCAAATTATTTTGAACAAAAATGTTAGGAGTTTGAATTTGGCCTTTTGACAAGGCCAAACAGAGATATCATAGAACTGTCTGCCCATAATTCAGTCCCTTGACTATTGCAATGCAGCAATTATGTGTGTCCATATGGATTTCCTCAGCTAGACTACTTGAGGTCACAAATGCAAGCTTATTATCACTATCCAGAAAAGTGCCTGGCTCATAGCAAAATTCAAGCATGACTCAATCAGGGAACATATAACGAATACACAAATAGCTCTGAGGAAGTAGAAATTATAAATACGATTTAGATGCCATCCTCTCAAAATCTCTTTAAAGTAGCACACATGCATTTGCTTCATTACTTCTTTTTAAAACCATGTTTCCAGTGTCAAGAAATAATAGTACTAAAAAAAAAAAAAGAAATAGTACTTTCCTTTAATAGCATGATGATAGAATTAAATCAATAAGACAAATTAATGAGAGGTAATGACAATGTTTCTTATGGAAGAGAAGAATAAAGGTCTCTTGATTTCAGAAACACCACAAAGAAAAAACCCAAACAGTTGGCTTGCATTTCCTCCTCCAAGTCAGATTTTTCAGCCTTCACTTGGGATTTGTTCTTTCCAGGCACCAAGAGAAGACGGACTGCCATCCCTACATCAAATTGTACTGTCTTCCCCAAGCAGGCTCAGGCAGAGGAGGCTGCTACACAGCGCTCAGCCCCCATTTCTGCCTTCCACCCCTGCAGAGCACGCAGGTGTTTCCCCGACATCTGTATGTCACCTAGCTCTACCTTTCTCATACCCAATTTCAGCACCCCTACCCTTGCTCCAGGCTATAAGGTTAGGCGGGATAGGAACCTAAGGCTGCCTGTCTCTGTGGTACAAAATGTTTTCCCCCATCTCAGATGGTAGGTCTTTTAAGAGGGCTAGTTAAGCATTCTTCCAAAGAGAACTGCTGATGATTTATTATTGCTGATGGTGCCCTTAATGGATTTTTATATAAAGATCTGCAGCATGAAATGACCTCTGAGACCATTTAGTAAAATCTCTTTATTTTAAAAATGACAAAATTATCACCCCAAGTCCATAGTTTACATTAGTATTCACTTTTGGTTTTGTACATTCTATGGATTAGGACAAATGTATGTATAATAACATGTATTCACTATTACAGTATCAGTACAGATTTTTTTTACTGCCATAAAAATCCTCTGTGCTCTGCCTACTATTCCTCACTCCTTCACTGATCTTTTTCTTGTTTCCACAGCTCAGATGATAATGATGCATTAATTTAGGTTCACTGATGGTAACAAATGTACCACTCTGGTAGGGGGTGTTGAGAATGAGGGAGGCTGGCATGCATCAGGGCAAGGTGGCTATGAGACATCTCTGTATCTTCCTCTCAATTTTTTCTGTGAACCTAGAATGCCCTAAAAAAAATTAACAAAGTCATAAAAATAACAAAATGGAGACTCTGGGAGGCTAAGTGACCTGACCAAAGGTCACAGAGCTGGTTCCCAGTGGACCAGACTAGAATGCAGGGGCCTTATGTTGCAAGTTTTATGCACTGCACATTGCTACCCTGCATCTCATAACACCAAGAAAAAGTCAAGAGATACTTGGAAATAGAGGAGAGTCTCCTCTAGTTCCAACTGAATCACTCACTCATTGCTCATGGGAAGAACTCGGGCAGGTACTGAAATTTACATCTGGGTTCTGTTTTAACCCCCCCCACCCCACCCCAACCACATACACTCCAGCGCCTCCACACTTCTCTTGCTGTGCTCTGCCTGGAAGACTTCCTTCTCCATCTTCAGCTGCTACCTGCTCCTGAAGGTGAAGCCTCCTCTGGGCAGAATAAATTCCTTTCTCACAATTCTCAACTCTGAGTACTTTGCAAATAACTCAGTCATAGAATATGTAAATACTGTACTCAATGGTTACTTATTAGCCCTCCAATTAGACCCTGAGCTCCGTTAAGCAGGACTAGATCTTAAATTACCTTCACATTTCCAGAGACAAGCTCTGTGATGGAGTACCATTTATGTGCTCAGATCTAAAATTTCTTTTTTCTGGAGTACAGTTTAAGACTAGAAAACATCAAACAAAAATAAACATTCCTTGTACAATGAAGCAGCTGATAGAATATATGGAATATTGTACATTTAACAGTGCTGGTAGGGGACAAACTATGTTATTGTGAGGATATACAGATATTCTTTCCTTCATGTTAGAAACATGATTGACAACAGAACTGTAATTTTTCATTGTTCTGAAATGGCTAATAACCATTTAAGAATAATAGGCAATCATTTGCTTTAAAAATAAAAGAATCACACAAAATATATAAAGTATATAAAGAAAAGTTTGGTCCTTGGTCATGGTACTTGCTGGGAGTCATTTTGGAAGGTTATAAGGCCATCAGTGATGAGGAGGCACAGATCAAATATGAACCTGGAAACGTCTGATTTTAGACTGTAATCACATAAAAACAAGCCCCCCCCACCCCCCAAAGAACCAAGGTCAGTCATGAAATTATTGCCTATAAACCTTGCTACTTTAGGACCAAGATTACATTTAAATGTACTAAAGCGAAAAAAAATATTATAATAATCTACTTTGCTAGTGTCAAATAACCAACTGTTTGATTCACGATTTTAAAAAAGAAAATGAACACACACCACACAAAGATGGTTAAGCTGTTTTTTTCTACCACCTACACAATGTATAATGGTGCATAATTAAAAACAGAGTTTTAGGTCAAAAAACTTCACCTTTCTAAAGCATCTTATGCTCCATTTTATAGGTTCCTGTGATTTGTATTTTCCCTAAAACACAACATTTGCTCTCTTCATTTATCTCATAAGGACTTGATAGAAATGCAAATATATACATATATAAAAGTGGCTGGCTTAGATATGACAGCCCAGAATTTAGTAATTGTATAGGCTTTATGGCTGTTTCACTTACATATAAAATGAATTTTAGAGGACAAACATATTTGGTATTTATTCTAATGAAAGCTTATTAGTCACAACATGTTTTTTGAAGGTTATTTTCAAAACCTTCATTTTTTAAATTCAGATGATGTCCAGGCTCAGCCTTTTAAAAGGAATGTTGGTTTGTTAGATTGGGCCATCTTTCTTTATTTCCCTTAACATTCAAACATAAAATAAGGAGGAATGCAGGTCTATTAAAAAATAAAATACTTGTAGCAACACTTTAAATTATTTGGCCCTCAAAAACATTGCTTAAGAAATCACGTTCAGCTTAGTTGTAGGTAAGTGTAATTATGCCTGAGGCTGGGATGGTTTATTCTCCTTTTGGCTGGAGGTTATACTTTTGTGGCTGGAAAAAATGTTCTTCAATAGCACTAACTAGTTCATCTAGTTCTTTCTTCAGCTGCTCGAGATCACTGCAAAATAAGGAGAAAAAAAATTTCAGGTCAGTGGATTATTCTGGAGCATGTTTAAAGACTCCCAATATCAAGCAACACTGAAGAGTTAAATCAGACAGAACTCCAGTTACTTAAGCATGGGAACACATCTGTGGCGTGGATAAAAAGCCCATGAGACAATATTCATTATTTTCCCCAGAGGCTTCCCCAGGGTCTCTACTATAAACAAAACCACACCTTTGCACTTCTCATTATAATTTTTTTTTTTTTTTTGGCCATGTGAGGCATGTGGGATCTTAGTTTCCTGACCAAGGATTGAACCCCTGGCCCCTGCACTGGAAGTGCAGAGTCTTAACCACTGGGCCACCAGGGAAGTCCTATAAGAATTTTCAAAACACACAATCTGCAGCCTAGCGTCCCTAAAAATTCTGCAGGGTCCATACCTAACAGTGCAGAGAAAACTTTCAGACTCCAGTTGTCATTAAATCCCACTGAACTGTTATAAGATATCTCCTGCAAGTCCTTGGTCTGCAGGACATGAATGTTCCTGATCCTGTTTGTCTTCAAACTATTGGGAGCTTGGCTGAAGCCTCATGTATAAAGCCTTCCCAGGATGGAAGAGATGGTGAGCCTCCTGGCGGGCCTGCTGGTCACGCACCAGGAACTCAGACTCCAAATCTTTTTAATTTTACTTTGGGGACAAAAAAGTCATAACTAAAGTATAAACAAAAATTTAGGGAACTAGATCTCTTTAACAAAATCAAGATTTTAAGCACATGAAAAATACTCATTTATGTGCAAACAATTGGAGGGTTGATTAATAGATAAAACAGACTTATAATTAGACATGTGTCTAATTTATGTGTCAGGCTTATGTATCAGGCTACCAGCTGATGTGAGTTACTGTATTTAAAACCAAGAAGTTCAATAAAAGAAATTTAAATCCCTCAATTCAAACTTTTAATACTTTATACCTGACCATCTTTAACAAAATGGGCAATCTTTGTAATTAGTTAAGATCATCCTTGCATTGTAACAGTTAACCAGTACAACTAAAACAATCCATTTTATTATAGACAGTAATTCTGGCTCTATCCTTACTAGCTTTGTGACCTTGGGTGAGTGACATGACCTTTCAAAGGCCCAGATTCCTCACTTGTAAAACTGAAATAAAGACTATCCTCTCAAGAGAGTTGTTGTATAGATTGAGATAAATTATATAAAGCAATTAGCACAACCTGGCCCCCAAACCTCAATAAATGTAGATATCATTATAATTATTTTTATCCCCATTGGTAACACATAAAGTAATTATGCTTCATAAATATATATGAATTACACAAGTCTTTTTTTCCTTTTCCAAAAATGTGCTTTGAGGAAAATAACAGCTCTCAGGAAGGCACACTGACTAATAATTACTGCGTTGCTTTTCTTTTTAAAAAACAATATCCATTAAACTAAAACTCATCAATGAATTTAATTTACTATGTATTTCCTGCTGGTTTTGTTTATCTATTAGAACCCTGCTAATAATTACTACCTAATTTTTGAGACAGTAAGAGAGGTTCTTTGTTCTTAGGAGATGAGTATTAAAGTCTGCAACTTATTTTCAAATGGCTGAGAAAAATATGAGAGCAAATATTGCCAAACATTAGCGACTGCTGATACCAGGTTGGGGTGGGCAAGCTATGGTTTTTGGCCTGTTTGAGCAGTTTTATTGGGAACAGCCACGACCACTCTTTCATGTCTGCGGGTGCTTTCCATCCACAACAGTAGAGCTGCACGGCTGTAACAGGGATTGTGTGGTCTGTAAACCCTGAAATAGTTACTATTTGGTTCTTCACAGGAAGTTTGCCAACCCCTTGTCTATATGAGGAGTATGTGCTTATTCACTACACTATTTCTACATTTCTATAGGTTTGAAATTTTTCAGAATAAAAAGTTGGACAAAACTAAAGACATCAAGGGAATTCCTGGTGGTCCAGTGGTTTAGGACTCTGCTTTGACTGGTGAGGGTGCAGATTCAAACCCTGGTCATGGAGCTAAGATCTCACAAGTCATGTGGTATGGCCAACATGCCCTCCCCCCGCAAAAATAATAATAATAAAAAAAACCAAGACATCAACTCCAACAAAAAATTTTAAAAATAGTACTTGTATTTGAAAAAAGATGTTCAATTCTAAACAGTTAATGGGTTGTGGAATTCTACAAATGAATAGAGTTCATGATGTAAAATATATTGATAATATTTAGCATTATCAGAAAATAAGGAAACCTTCGCCATGGCTTTACGGCTGTTGTGATAGGTATGTTGAAGCCTTGCTTGAGTCCAGACATCATATCTATGGACTAATGCCCCAGTTTTCTGATCCTGTCTGTCTTCAAACTATTGGGAGCTTGGCTGAAGCCTCGTGTGTAAGGCTTTCCCAGGATGGAAGAGATGGGGAGCCTCCTAGTGGGCCTGCTGCTCACTTACCAAGAACTCAGACCCTCTGTTTATCTTTTTAATTTTACTTTGGGAACAAAAAGGTCACAACTAAAGTATAAACATAAATCCAGGGAACCAGATCTCTTTATCAAAATCGAGATTTTAAGCTTGTGGAAAATACTCATTTATGTGCAAACAATTGGAGGGTTGATAATAGATAAAACAGACTTATAATTAGACATTTCTCAATGATGATAATAAAACGGCAAACTTTCAAAGTATCTTCAGCAATTTAGAAACTAATATTTGAATTAGAATTTGAATTAGTCCACTCAATAAGCCATGTGAAAAATGTAAATACCACAGACCCTTGAGTAGTATTGTATTGTATTGTATTATATTATAAGTTGTATTGTTATTATAAAAGAAAGTTCAAAAAAAACAGTACATATATTTTCACAGGATAATGAAAAGGAAAAGATAAATATATAGAGAAAATAGATCGTTTTGTTTTTTAAATTTTTTGTCCATGCTGCATGGCACGTGGGATCTTAGCTACCCAACCAGGGATCAAACTTGAACCTCCTGCAGCAGAAGCACAGTTTTAACTACAGGATTGCCAGGGAAATTCCCTGATTATACATCTTTAAATTGGACTTAATGGTCAGTTGTTTTCAAAACAGTGAGTCACAGAAATATGGAAACACTAAGATGAGAAATGAGAATTATTCAGAAGATTCAGGGCTCATTTGGATGTAGCTTGCTATTTCCTGTATGATAAACTCAACAGGTGAATATTCTGAGTTCTTGTACTCAAGGTTTATAGTTTTGTTTTACTATTTCTTGCTTTGCTGTCAGCACTCACTTCTCCCTGATTAAGGAAAGTCCAACTGCAACAAATCTTCCCCAGCCCCTCTAACCTGCTACATTTAATCTGTCATTGGCTGGCTAATTTAGGATGCTCAGAAAATCTTTGCTCTTATTTCCACATAATGAATGCTCTGGGGTGTATGTGCCATTACCACCTAGAAAGACTTATGCTGTCCACTACAGCAGCCACTAGTAACATGTGGCTATGGTGCACTTGCAATGTGGCTGGTGCAAATGAGGAACTGAACTGAAATTTCAAATTGCATATGTGGCTCATATTTTATTTCTGTTGAACAGTACTGACTTAATTCACTTTAAAAAAAATTTCCTGATTTTGAAATGTATTCTGAATAGAGAAGTGAAAGCTAAGCAACTGTTAAATGTGTAATATTACATTTACATGTGCTGGCTACATGTACCATGGCTGATACAGTTCCAAATGTTACAGGTGTTAGAAACTTGAGTGACTCAAACCCTTTCAGTTCAGTCACTCAGTCGTGTCCAGTCTTTGCAACCCCATGGACTACAGCATGCCAGGCTTCCCTGTCCATCACCAATTCCTGGAGCTTACTCAAACTCATGTCTGTCGAGTCAGTGATGCCATCCAACCACTTCATCCTCTGTCAACCCCTTCTCCTCCTGCCTTCAATTTTTTCCCAGCATCAGGATCTTTTCCAGTTAGTCAGTTCTTTGCAGCAGGTGGCCAAAGTACTGGAGTTTCAGCTTTAGCATCAGTCCTTCCAATGAATATTGAGGACTGATTTCCTTTAGGATTGACTGGTTTGATCTCCTTGCAGTCCAGGGGACTCTCAAGAGTCTTTTCCAGCACCACAGTTCAAAGGCGTCAATTCTTTGGCACTCAGCTTTCTTTATAGTCCAAACCTTTTACAAGGTCACAAAACATGACCTTGAAGCTACTAGACTGTCAGCTCTTTGGTGGTGAGGATACTTTCTGCTGTGGCTCTTTATCTGCCCCAAAACCCAGCATAATTTACACACAATGGATGCTCAAATATATTTGTTGGATGGATTTGTAATTGACTGGATGGATTTCATTAATTTCATTAATGTAATCCATTAATTCATTAATGGATTTTTCATTCAAAAAGTACTAGAAAAAGGAAATATTATTAATATTACTGAAATTAGGACATTTTCCCATACAGGGAAATTTTAGAAGGAAATAAGCAGGAAGAAAGCACTCCTGTTCCTCGACACTTCAAACAGCTGTTAAAGTCACAATATTGCTGCAGGTTCTAAAACAACATTCTTACTTAAACTACATACTGGACAGATGAGCTATTTTTTTTAGTGTCTGCAGAGAATTTAGGAAGTTTAAGGAATAAAAACTACAGCTGCTGCCATCCATACCTATTTCCAGGGGGGGCGCACAGTTCCAAATAGTACTTGATTTTGGGCTCTGTCCCACTGGTCCGCATGGTGGCCACGCCTCCATTAGCAAAGCTAAAGGTGATCATCTGGCTGCTTTTACTAGTCGGGAGAATCTAGGAATTAATTTTCATGTTATAAATTTATTAGTAAGTAGCAACGTAAGTTATTTTTTACCTAACTAATATTTTTCCTCAGATAAGCAAGAAAGTAAATGCAAAAAAAGAACACATTTGAGGAAGTCAGAAAATATACTTGGTATAAATGAAATAAATAATAATAAGGCAATTTGTGAAAATAAAGTCACTTTGTATACTACTTTTTACCTCTGTAGTTTTATTAAAGGTACTAAAAGTTTTTCTAAAATCGAAACACACCCATTCACAAGAAATTGCTTTAAACCTATTAATAATGCATTACAAAACCCCACAAAACAATGAAATAGGCTTATTTCACTTTAAAAAGCTTCTGGTATATGTATCATGGCTGACTGCTCTTCAAACTCTGCTAAAGTGAGTGAAGTATTAAAATGAAACAGCACACACGGGCAAAGCGGCAGCAGCTGTTGCGGGGTTTGCCAGCCAATCGCGGCAGTCAGAGGCCGGATGAAGGGGCGGAAGGGGCCTGGTGGAGCAGGACAGTGAGCAGGGGTCGCTACAACAGGCAAGAGTCAGGACGCCCTGACAAAGGCGTCAATTCTTTGGCACTCAGCTTTCTTTATAGTCCAAACCTTTTACAAGGTCACAAAACATGACCTTGAAGCTACTAGACTGTCAGCTCTTTGGTGGTGAGGATACTTTCTGCTGTGGCTCTTTATCTGCCCCAAAACCCAGCATAATTTACACACAATGGATGCTCAAATATATTTGTTGGATGGATTTGTAATTGACTGGATGGATTTCATTAATTTCATTAATGTAATCCATTAATTCATTAATGGATTTTTCATTCAAAAAGTACTAGAAAAAGGAAATATTATTAATATTACTGAAATTAGGACATTTTCCCATACAGGGAAATTTTAGAAGGAAATAAGCAGGAAGAAAGCACTCCTGTTCCTCGACACTTCAAACAGCTGTTAAAGTCACAATATTGCTGCAGGTTCTAAAACAACATTCTTACTTAAACTACATACTGGACAGATGAGCTATTTTTTTTAGTGTCTGCAGAGAATTTAGGAAGTTTAAGGAATAAAAACTACAGCTGCTGCCATCCATACCTATTTCCAGGGGGGGCGCACAGTTCCAAATAGTACTTGATTTTGGGCTCTGTCCCACTGGTCCGCATGGTGGCCACGCCTCCATTAGCAAAGCTAAAGGTGATCATCTGGCTGCTTTTACTAGTCGGGAGAATCTAGGAATTAATTTTCATGTTATAAATTTATTAGTAAGTAGCAACGTAAGTTATTTTTTACCTAACTAATATTTTTCCTCAGATAAGCAAGAAAGTAAATGCAAAAAAAGAACACATTTGAGGAAGTCAGAAAATATACTTGGTATAAATGAAATAAATAATAATAAGGCAATTTGTGAAAATAAAGTCACTTTGTATACTACTTTTTACCTCTGTAGTTTTATTAAAGGTACTAAAAGTTTTTCTAAAATCGAAACACACCCATTCACAAGAAATTGCTTTAAACCTATTAATATGCATTACAAAACCCCACAAAACAATGAAATAGGCTTATTTCACTTTAAAAAGCTTCTGGTATATGTATCATGGCTGACTGCTCTTCAAACTCTGCTAAAGTGAGTGAAGTATTAAAATGAAACAGCACACACGGGCAAAGCGGCAGCAGCTGTTGCGGGGTTTGCCAGCCAATCGCGGCAGTCAGAGGCCGGATGAAGGGGCGGAAGGGGCCTGGTGGAGCAGGACAGTGAGCAGGGGTCGCTACAACAGGCAAGAGTCAGGACGCCCTGCAGAGCCCTGGCAAAGCTCACGAGCTGGGGCACCAGGTGCTGCAAAGGGCAGGCACGAGCCAAAGGCAGACAAAGGCAGCATCTGAAGGAGCTACTGGATCCTCCCAGATCCTCAACTTCTGCCCATGTGGTCAGCAAACCACCTCACCAGGAGACGGCTTAAATCTCTGGTATAACTGAAACAGAAGAGCTTCGAAGGGGGGGGACACGGGGCATCATGGAAGGCAGAGCATGGAGAAAACTGAGAGTAACTCAGTCCCCACACTGAACACTAGCACCCCTCCTCCCAGGTCCCATGGCCTCTCCAACACTTCCAGGGACTCAGCATCCCAGCTTATTACCCTTAGGCGGGAGACTGATAGAGATAAGATATAATATACATGAGACAAGATATCACTTTTAATAGAGGAAAAAGAGCTGAAATGTTCAAAGAAGCAGACATTTAACGTTGAGGTAATCTCCCCAAAAGTAGGAAAGAAGACACAGATGGACAATGGGAAGAGAGAAACATGGAAAGCAGAACACCACTCCAGGAGGGTCAGCGTCTAAGAACTCGCCAAGAAGGGGAGAACAGAAAATTCAAGGGAGAAGGTTATTTAGAAAACAACCATCCAGCCCCCTTCTTTGAAGAAAATCAAGAGTTTCTTAGGACGGAAAGAAATTACTCCACAGGCCAACAAAGACCAACCAAGTGTCCAGAAAAATGAAAGAAAGGAGGCCCATACTGAAAGCTTATCACTGGAATTCTGACCCAAGGTTTACTGGAATGTTCCTAATATTTTCCACAGAGGAAAAAAAATTGCACAGAAAGGACTGAATGAGTATGGGATCCTTATCCCCAGATGCAGCATATAGCAGGTTCCAACTATTCCCTGAATAAATGAATGACGGATGCTCCACAGCTTAACAAACATGGAGCAATGCTTTCAAAACTGTGAGTCAATAAAGTGTGCAGATAGAGCAAGACATTTTCACACATAAACACCTCTAAAAATTTACCTCTATTCACTTCTTCTTAGGAAGATACTAGAAAATGTGATTTAGGAAGCTAATTATAAAGAGGTCCAGGAGCAAGGGATACAACCCCAGAGAGTAGTGAAGAGCATCCCCAGGATGACAGCTGGGCATTCAACCCAGAGAGCAGTGGGCCCTCCCCAGAGAAAGGGGCCTGGAGGGAGGCCATTGGAAACAAGATGGAACCAAGGGAAGCAGGGAATCATTGGACTAGGTAGAAACCCTACTGAAAGCTATTTGAAGGATGTGGGAAGAACTGGTGAGGAATACATAGAAATCCATGCAAATAAAAGAACAAAGCAGTTATTAATTACAGAAAAAAATTATTCTTTACACAATGTAAGGGGAACCTAAGCAAAGTACACTACTTAGCTAAGCAGAAAACAATAGTTACTATTCATCATAATACAAGCTTGGAATCTGATGTTGCCAAAACCTGTGGCACAAATGTACTGCAAGGACAGGGGAGAAGAGTTGTGAATGCTCCAACTCTAAGAACTAAATCCCTGTTTCCATCATGTTGTTAAGTCGCTTTAGTAGTGTCCGACTCTTTGCAACCCTATGAACTATACAGCTTGCCAGGCTCTTCTGTCCATGCGATTTTCCAGGCAAGAATACTGGAGTGGGTTGCCATTTCCTCCTCCAGTCTCCATCATAGAAAATTAATAAAGCCTAACACTGAGGAGTCAAAGCATCACCACATGAGCATGGTATTTAGAACCATAAGAAACAGCTAAGAGGGAAGGTGGTTTTCTTGAACATGGCAATGAAATGGTAGGAGGCAGAACTGCCAAGTTTCTTCATAACCCTTTAATACTGTTTGCCTTTTAAAAACATACTGTGTGCAAATGTAAATTAAAAAATATAAAAAGGAGAATATTAAAGCAAATGTCCAGCATCTCATAAGGATATTCTTACTCTTCTTCCCCTACCCACTTGCCATAGTTAGCAATACTATCTTTTGCCATATTTGTGCCTTCTTTTGTCCAGTCGGGGATCCACATGGTAGGAAGAATCTGAACTCGTGCTATAGCTAACAACTTCCCATATGAATGAATGAATGAGTGTTAGTTGCTCAGTCATGTGCAACTCTGTGCAACCCCATGGACTATAGCCTGCCACATTCCTCTGTCCATGGAATTCTCCAAGCAAGTATACTAGAGTGGGTAGCCATTCCTTTCTCCAGGGGATCTTCCCGACCCAGGGATTGAACATGGGTATCCCACACTGCAGGTGGATTCTTTACCATCTGAGCCGCCAGGGAAGCCCCAACAACTCCCATATAGTCACAGAATAGGGTAAAACTAAGGAGGAAGCTAACAGCAGTTCTCAAGGCTGGACGAGTAACATCAGCATCAGCAGGGGACTTATTAGAAAGGCAAATAAGGGGTGGGCTGCAGCACTCAGTGTTTTTAACCTGGCCACCAGGTGATTCTGATGTTTTTTCAAATTCAGCTGCTGAAAGACAGGAAAAGCTGGATTTGCGATCAGAAGACTCAGATTCTACCCAGAGCGTCACCAATTAGCTTCTAACCACAGGCAGGTCTTAACACTTGTAGGTATAGTCATCCCTCAGCACCCATGGAAGGTGCCAAGAGCCCCTGCAGATACCAAAATCCACGGATGCTTAAGTCCATTATTTACACTAGCGTAGTAAGTTGACTCTCGGTGTTTATGATGTGCCTAAGATACCGAGAGCTGACTGTACTGATTTCCTGCTGTGTTCAAAGATGGCACGGGCTGATATGACTAGTGAGGATCCCTGTTGTTTTAGGTCATGTTTAAAATTATCTCTCTATTTTAATAGCTTATTCATAATAATGCCTAAAATCAGCTTCAATTAATTATATGATTAAATAGGTTGAACTATTCAAAGCACAGTGAAAAAGTAAATAGAGAAGACTTTAACTGATAAAAAAACATTACTTACAGCTTTTTTATCAGGTTCGTTATCATCATAGCCGGTTGTAAGGTCCCTAATGTGAGAAATCTCAAATCTGCCACAAGTTTTTGGATAATTACTCTTCCCATCATAGTTTCTAAGGTTTTCAAATAATTGTTTAATAGTTTCTTGATCATGGCAGATAAAATATGAAGCTCTGGTAATATGGTAGCCATACCTATCAATACAAACATGGTTACATGCAAATGAGGAACAAATAATTGTACACAGTGTACACTGAACATGTATCTATTAAACAGTATATTCTAAAACAAACAACCATGACTAATTTCAAAGGAATAATTCAGCATTAAATAAAGAGGTCCAACAACCTACCCCAGGAATCACTGCCCTGCTGTGTGGCCCTCAGTCTCTAAGTAAAAGTTTTATCATTGGAATACAGGCACGTCATGCCCGGTTGTTTTTGCACTAGAAAGGCAGAAATAAGTAATTGCTACAAAGACTAAATAGATGTTTAATGAACACATTTAGTCTTTTTCAACACTGGACATTTTAAAAATCACATTCTTCCCTTAGCCATTTCTGCAATTAATGTTCTCATTTATGAAGGATTAACGTCATCACGAATGGTAATTACTATTAACTGCTTAAGTAGCAAAAGGAAAAGGTGATCTCTTTTTTAGTTTTCCTAAGAAATAGAATTCATAACTAAAGCAAGAGCATCAGAAAGAATATGAGTATCCCATGCACAAGAAGAGAGCAAAACATTAAAAAATATTCCTGTGTGCAGATGCATGTGAACTGTATCTACTGTGATCGTTTCACAATATAGACATATACTGAATCACTGTGTTGTACACCTGAACGGATAAAAAAAAATCACTTCATTAAATAGTCAAAGAAACTTACTCAACATAGATGGCTTTTAGCTGCTGAGACAAAGACAAATTCTTGGTTGCTAGAAAGCTGGCCAACTCTGCAGTTATGACAGCAGCGCTGACTCCATCTTTGTCCAGCACGAAAGGGCAGCACATATATCCTGCATAAATACGAGTCATACACATATCCTAAGGATTGGGTCCTTTTACACACTGTGGATACACGCATCTATATGCATCCTGCCTATTGCATGAGAGGTTGTCAAGGATGTAAATAATTCTCATTCACCACCATTGTATTTAAGAATCTAGCCCAATGCCTAGTGGGTCTTCACAAAGCATTTGTTGAGTACAAACGATTATGCATAAAATAAATGATATATAAGGATGTGTTGTACAACACAAGGAGTTTAGTCAATCTTTTATAATAAGTATAAATGAAGTATAGTCTATAAAAATATTGAATCATTATGTTGTAAACCAGAAACTAATATAATATGGATGCGCTCAGATGCTCAGTTGTGTCCAACTCTTTGCAACTGCATGGACTGTATCCCGCAAGGCTTATCTGTCCATGGGATTCTCCAGGAAAGAATACTAGAATGGGCTGCCACGCCCTCCAGGGGATCTATTCAACCCAGGGATCGAGCCCTCATCTCTTAGATCTCCCGCACTGGCAGGCAGCTTCTTTACCACTAGTGCCACCTGGGAAGCCCTCAGTTCAGTTCAGTTCAGTTCAGTAGCTCAGTAGTGTCCAACTCTTTGTGACTTCATGGACTGCAGTACTCCAGGCTTCCCTGTCCATCACCAACTCCCAGAGCTTACTCAAATTCATGTCCATTGAGTCGGTGATGCCATCCACCCATCTCACCCTCTGTCATCCCCTTCTCCTGCGTTCAATCTTCCCAGCATCAGGGTCTTTTCAAATGAGTCAGTTCTTCGATATAAATGAAGTATAGTCTATAAAAATATTGAATCATTATGTTGTAAACCAGAAACTAATATAATATGGATGCGCTCAGATGCTCAGTTGTGTCCAACTCTTTGCAACTGCATGGACTGTATCCCGCAAGGCTTATCTGTCCATGGGATTCTCCAGGAAAGAATACTAGAATGGGCTGCCACGCCCTCCAGGGGATCTATTCAACCCAGGGATCGAGCCCTCATCTCTTAGATCTCCCGCACTGGCAGGCAGCTTCTTTACCACTAGTGCCACCTGGGAAGCCCTCAGTTCAGTTCAGTTCAGTTCAGTAGCTCAGTAGTGTCCAACTCTTTGTGACTTCATGGACTGCGGTACTCCAGGCTTCCCTGTCCATCACCAACTCCCAGAGCTTACTCAAATTCATGTCCATTGAGTCGGTGATGCCATCCACCCATCTCACCCTCTGTCATCCCCTTCTCCTGCGTTCAATCTTCCCAGCATCAGGGTCTTTTCAAATGAGTCAGTTCTTCGAATCAGGTGGCCTAAGTATTGGAGTTTCAGCTTTAGCATCAATCCTTCTAATGAATATTCAGGACTGATTTCCTCTAGGATGGACTGGTTGGATCTCCCTGCAGTCAAAGGGATTCTCAAGAGTCTTTTCCAACACCACAGTTCAAAAGCATCAATTCTTTGGCACTCAGCTTTCTTTATAGTCCAACTCTCACATACATACATGACCACTGGAAAAACCACAGCTTTGACTAGATGGAACTTTGTTAGCAAAGTAATGTCTCTGCTTTTTAACATGTTGTTTAGGTTGGTCACAACTTTCCTTCCAAGTAGTAAGCACCTTTTAATTTAATGGCTGCAGTCACCATCTGCAGTGGTTTTGGAGCCCCCCAAAATAAAGTCTGACACTATTTCCACTGTTTCCCCATCTATTTGTCATGAAGTGATGGGACCAGATGCCATGATCTTAGTTTTCTGAATGCTGAGCTTTAAGCCAATTTTTTCACTCTCCTCTTTCACTTTCATCAAGAGGCTCTTTAGTTCTTCTTGCTTTCTGCTAGAAGTGTGGTGTCATCTGCATATCTGAGGTTACTGATATTTCTCCCTGCAATCTGGATTCCAGCTTGTGCTTCATCCAGCCCATCATTTCTCATGATATACTCTGACTATAAGTTAAATAAGCAGGGAAGCCCTCAACTATGCTTTAATTAAAAAGAAAAAAAAGGAACAAAAAGAAGAAGTATTTGTTGAATAACCTGTAAGGATAGTCTCCCTTCTAGACAAATTGTCCTCATTTTCCAGGTCTAGCCCTTCAGCTCACACAAAATTGTCTCTAATTGCTCGAGTCAATGCTTATTCTGTCTTCTCTGAATTCCCGTAGTTTTTGCCAATACACGATTCACCTTGACAGTGAGCCTATACTCTTGTGTGGTTACTAACCTCATTTATATAAACTACTATAGGCTAACATCAGTTCATCCATTTCCTTCAGGGTCAGTGTGTAATTGATAAGCAGCAAATATTTGATAAATAAATTTTTGGGCTTCCCAGGTAGCACTAGTGGTAAAGAAATCACCTGCTAATATAGGAGACATAAGAGATGAAGGTTCAATTCCTGGGTCAGTTAAGATCCCCTGGAGGAGGGCATGACAACCCTCTCCAGTATTCTTGCCTAGAGGATCCCATGGACAGAGGAGCCTGGTGGGCTATGGTCCATATGGTTGCAAAGAGTTGGACACGACTGAAGCAACTTAGCATACACATAGTAACTTTTACTAAATAAATAGCTAAAATATCCCCAGCACAAACATTTGCATTTCACGTTTCTATTGCTGGCTCTCCTTTTTGCTCATTTATAGTGATTATTTAAGACAAGTGTTTTCCCATTATCCTGGCTGGTTCTTTCGGGTGATAACCACTCTGATGGAAGTCCTACCAACTGTGGCCTCTCCTTTCCTCTGGACATATCTCTGCAGGGCACTCTCTTGATGGGCAGTGAACTATATGTGGCCTAGATATCAACACCACAGTGAGGAAATACTACAGCTCCCCAAGTAGGAGGATTTTCTTAAGCTACTACAGCCAAGTACAAAACATCACTATTCACAGTCATCAGAGGAGAGGATTCACTTCCTTACATGAATGGCTTGATTACTTGTGAGATATTCTTTTCAGCTAAAAAAAAAATCTGTGACGCCAACTCTGGGGTTAGACAGTTCAGCACTTGCGGAGGGTCACAGAAGAAAAGCAAACCGCATGCTTCTGTTTCACTGTTAATCTTTGAGCCCAAATCCAAATCTTTGCCCGTTTATGCACATTCTATAAATACAGCTGATCACATGATCATGGTGCTCAACTCTTACCAATAGCTTCTTCAAATGCAAATAAGACATGTTTCCCCTGGTCTATCAGCTGTTTGGCTCGATTTCCCATCCACTTAAAGCCAGTTAATGTTTCCTGAAAGGATGATCCAAGAGAGAGAGAAATGCCTTAGACTTTCTCCAGAACAAAAGAAAGGGAAAGGGGCAAGTCTCACAAACACTATACCTCGAAGTGAAAGCCCTCCTTCAAGGCGATGGCTCGCAGGATTTTGGAAGAGACGGTGCTGGACAACATGTATAAGTTTTGGAGGGCGCTGTGATCTTGGTTCTTTTCTTTCCAAGAAGTAAAGAGCCACCAGCCCAGGAGGGCCCCCAACTCATTGCCTGAAAACACTTTCCATTCGCCACTGAAAGAAAAAACCACCTATGCATGACAGTGATCTTAAGAGAGTGCTTATTGTAAGTGACAAATATGGACAGAACAATTAAGCCAAACAAGGGGCCTCTGCAGGACTGTTCTCCCTATTCTTTCTTGTTGTTGTTCTCATTATTTTTGTTTACATAACAGCAGCGTGGCTGCCACTGCACAAACATCTGAGCAGCTACCGTGTCTCAGCCAGTTTGCTTAGACAAACATCCTATCTTTGAAAACTCTAAGGATGTCAACCATAACACAGAAATGCTTTTATTTCAGTCTTCAGCAAAGGCTTTGGTTTTAAACATAACAGATACATGCTGGCAAGATGCCCTCCAAGTATAGTAGCTTATATATTTCAATTTTTTGCTCAGCACTGCCGATTCTGAGAGAGAGAGCTTAGCATTCCTTAAGATTCAGCCCAGTTCTAGCACAGTCTGGACACCAGAGAACAGGCCTGCAACTGTCACTTTGTGATGTCAAGGTGGTTACAAGCATATCTCACAGTTGATCATATAGCACCTCAACTTAAATTTCTAAAAACTGACACAGAATTGAACCTGTTTTGTCATAACTGAAAGTCCTAAACCTGAGGCAAGACCAAACTGTCCCCCAAACATTACACATGCTGTTTGACCTGCAAAACTACTTGGAGGCGGTGTACCTTTCAACTTTCCTCCTAATCCATCATTGCTCTGTACGAACTCTATAGTTACACTTATCTCAAGCACTGTAGCACCCCACAGGCATGCTCTCTGGTCTCCGTTCAGTCAGTCAGTATAGTCGCCCAGTTGTGTCTAACTCTTTGTAACCCCATGAACCGCAGCACGCCAGGCTTCCCTTTCTATCACCAACTCCCGGAGTTCACTCAAACCCATGTCCATCGAATTGTGATGCCATCCAACCATCTTATCCTCTGTCATCCCTGTCTCCTCTTGCCCTCAATCTTTCCCAGCATCAAGGTCTTTTCAAATGAGTCAGCTCTTCACAAGAGGTGGGCAAAGGACTGGAGTTTCAGCTTCAACATCAGTTCTCCCAATGAATACCCAGGACTGATCTCCTTTAGGATGGACTGGTTGGATCTCCTTGCAGTCTAAGGGACTCTCAAGAGTCTTCTCCAACACCACAGTTCCAAAGCATCAGTTCTTTGGCACTCAGCTTTTTTATAGTCCAACTCTCACATCCATACATGACCACGGGAAAAAACCATAGCCTTGACTAGATGGACCTTTGTTGGTAAAGTAATGTCTCTGCTTTTCAATATGCTATCTAGGTTGGTGGTAACTTTCCTACCAAGGAGTAAGCATCTTTTAATTTCATGGCTGCAACACCAATTGCAGTGATTTTGGAGCCCAGAAAAGTCAGCCACTGTTTCCCCATCTATTTGCCATGAAGTGATGGGACTGGATGCCATGATCTTCATTTTCTGAATGTTGAGTTTAAGCCAACTTTTTCATTCTCCTCTTTCACTTTCATCAAGAGGCTCTTTAGCTCTTCTTCACTTTCTGCCATAAGAGTGGTGTCATATGCATATCTGTTATTGATATTTCTCCTGGCAATCTTGATTCCAGCTTGTGCTTCTTCCAGCCCAGCATTTCTCATGATGTACTCTGCATATAAGTTAAATAAGCAGGGTGACAATATACAGCCTTGAAGTACTCCTTTTCCTTTTTAGAACCAGTTTGTTGTTCCATGTCCAGTTCTAACTGTTGCTTCCTGACCTGCATACAGGTTTCTGAAGAGGCACATCAGGTGGTCTGGTATTCCTATCTCTTGAAGAATTTTCCACAGTTTGACTGTGATCCACACAGTCAAAGGCTTTGGCACAGTCAATAAAGCAGAAATAGATGTTTTTCTAGAACTCTCTTGCTTTTTCGATGATCCAGCAGATGTTGGCCATTTGATCTCTGGTTCCTCTCTGCCTTTTCTAAAACCAGCTTGAACGTCTGGAAGTTCAAGGTTCACATACTGCTGAAGCCTGGCTTGGAGATTTTTAAGCATTACTTTGCTAGCGTGTGAGATGAGTGCAATTATGCAGTAGTTTGAGCATTCTTTGGCATTGCCTTTCTTTGGGATTCAACATGGCATTAAAGGTCTGGCTCCTCACCAAACCTCTGCCACGTGCTGAACTTTAAAGCCAGCACCAAACAAAGTACTTGGCCCTCATTAGG
Organism: Madoqua kirkii; assembly: GCA_006408675.1. Taxonomy (NCBI): domain Eukaryota; kingdom Metazoa; phylum Chordata; class Mammalia; order Artiodactyla; family Bovidae; genus Madoqua; species Madoqua kirkii. Next base: position 47,539 of record SJYC01066448.1, on the reverse strand, counting down.
CACTGAGTCATTAATTATGATAAAAGTAATGATAAAAGGGGGATGGGTAACAAGTAAGTTCAATACCAAAGTTCAATACCAAATACACGCTGGGCTGCCTGACCTACATTATGCTTGCCGAACCTGTGGCCCCTGGACCGGTACTTGCTCTATGTCAGAGGATCTGACAGAGGTTCAGTGAGATGATCATTTGCAAGATAACTGGGAAACATTTCCAAATATATCCGGTCTCTCCAGAAACATCTGACTGACACTATATCACACATTATGCAGGTAATCACAATTTATTATACCTGTCTTGCTTTTCTGCCACAGCAAGTCTATCAGCATCTGGGTCATTTGCTAAAATGATTTTGGCCTTGGTTTTGTCAGCCAAAGCAAAAGACAAAGTCTGAAAAGAGAGAAAAAGAAGAGAAAAAGATCACTCCAACCAAGAACTGAGCACACTACAGTCTTTAAAAATATTCAGTTCTTTAAGAACTAAAAGAGGTCTTTTCCCAAACCAAGATTGAGTCCTAATTCTGGAACTGGTCTTGGTTGGTCACATCCTACTTCCTAAGTCAGAGGTCAGATAAGGAGAGCATCAACACATGACCCATGTGTGCCTGTGGGACTCACCCAACATCTGACTGTGTTTGTGGCTGGACTGCTTATTTCTAAGCCTGGCCCTGTGATCAACCTCACAGACAAATCAAAATTGACTCTCTGAGTATAACTGTTACCCTAACTTTAAAAAGTTTAAGTGAGGCCTTCTTTGATGGTCCAGCAGCTAAGACTCTGTGCCCCCAGTGCAGGGGGCCTGGTTCAATCACTGGTCAGGGAACTAGATCCCACATGTTGCAACTAAAATCTGAGGCAGCCAAGTAAATAAATACTAAAAATAAATAAAATAAAAAGCTTAAAGGAACCATAATTGAAATAGCAACTTTTTCATAACAGAAAAATGTCAACTGAGGAATAAAAATTGCGTGACAAACCTCCATTCTACTATTGTTTCTTTTTGGCATTAAGAAGCACAGTAAATGAAATGAAATGAAATTAATTAAATCGAATGTAAAGCATCATTTTAAATTTGCAAGCAATTTCAGCTTTTGTATCCTGATGCTTAAGACATCTGATTTGAAAGTCCTTTAAGAAATGGATGACTAATAAATATAAATTTCTAATGATGAAATAACATTTTTGTTTAGCACAATGAAAACACAAGAAAAACTTATTTTACTCCAAAGTAATAGTTTTGAATTATATTCAAGATAAATTTTATAATTAAAAAACAGTCAAGTTACCAAGACACCTTTACCCTCTTCGGGATTCGGGTATTTCACTGTTGGGAACTCAGGATCAGGGTCCTTCTGTTCGGGAACAGCCTCGGGAGGAACAAAGTCAAATGCCTTGAAAGCTGACTGCACGAAGCTGTGACCCACACCATGGACAGAGGTATGCACAAACTTCACCTTGGTCTCCTTGTTCACAGCCCTAGAAACAGACATGTGGAGAACGAGCAGATACACAAACATGGCTCTCAAATCGAAAAAGGAGGTTTGCAAAATATCAAGGAACCAGATACCTAAGAACATAAGATTTCAAATAAGAATGTATAAGACAACTGAGTATCTTTCAAAATTCTATTTAAAAAAAAAAAGAAAGCTTTTTCACTCTCTTCCAAACATACACGCTCCCATAACACATTGTTTTAAGTTTCACTCTGTAGTTACTTCCTGCAAATCCGATTACTTTTGGATTTTGTTTCATGCTACAACTTTCACACCTACAGTGGGTTCCAGGAGGGACTCCCAGCTGGCCCATGGCAGAACCTACCCACAGCAGTGCCAGCTCCAGGGCTTCAACTATTCTCTACCGTCTTCATATAAGATTTTTAAAATGTCCCTTTGAATACAATGCGATGGAACTTCCCATATACAGATGTGTAATTAATAAAACATTTTCTTTGTCAAGTAACAATCTTATTTAGCAAAGTGCTCTGACTGGGGGACTTGATTTAGAATAAAAATAACATCAAAATCAACAGCAGAAGTTATAGAAAATGTAAATACAAAGTTAAAAAATTCCAGCTATCTGACTGCTAGGTTCTAAGGTGGTGTACACTTCTTTTGGCAATGAGTAAAGAAACAAGGTCTTCCTTAAGACAACAGTAATTTAAAACAAACATATCTTTGGAAATAAATACATCTAGAAAAAGAAATATGCAAGATTAGTGAGAACAAATCTGGAGAAGATAATATTCAGAAGTTGATCCAACTTGAATTGGGAAATATGTGAGAAGCAATAAGGCTTAGTGGTTAATATGATTTGGAGACAGATTCTAAATTTAATTCCTGGAGATCTGCTACTTTTATTTGGCTGCCCTGGGTTTTAGTTGTAACACATAGGATCTTCAATCTTTGTTGCAGCACGTGATATCTTTAGTTGTGAGATGTGGGGTCTAGTTCCCTGAGCAGAGATTAAACCTGGGCCCCCTGCATTGGGAGCGTGAAGTCTTAGCCACTGGACCACTAGAGCTCTGCCACTTCTAAGCTGTGTGACTGTTGCTTATTTTCTGTGCCCTCTCTGAGTTACAGTTTTCTCATCTATAAAATGGCAATATATCAGACCCTACCCTCAGCATTACTGGGATGATTAAAATGAGATGAATTAATTAAAACAAAGGAAGGGAATATAGCAGTTATCTGATAATTAATAGCACTTAAATCATGTTAGAAATTGTCTGATTAAAGGTGATACTTTTAATTAGTCGAAGAAAAATAGATTCTTCAGTTTAATATGTTAGCACAACTGCACTTTTTAGAAAGAATTTAATCTGTTTTCCTACTTTATGCTTCATACAAAATTAAAAATAACTAAGAATTCAAGATTTAAACATTGCAAAATGTGGACTTTCCTGGAAGACAGTGGTTAGGACTCTGCTTCCACTGCAGGGAACACAGGTTTGATCCCTGGCTGGAGAACTAAAATCTCACATGTCATGTGGAATGGCCAAAAACAAAACAAAACATTGCAAAATGTAAACATGAAAGCTTTAAAGTAAAACAAGAGTTGTGCTTTTTTTAAAATAATCTTGGTAGACTGAAATCTTTTTAAGTATGACACAAACCCAGAAGTTGGCAATTAAAAGTTTCAATGAAAAAACCCAAAGGTAACAACAGAAGGGAAAACAATATTTGAAATAAACAAAGACTAGTTTTTCTGTATAAGCAAAGAGGTTTTACAAATGCAAAAAAAAGAACAAATACTTAGAAAAATATAGGTTAAATAAAGATAAAAATATTCATAATTAAAAATGTAAATAAAGTTAGGTATTGCTTTCATGTAGCAAACTGGGAAAGAGGAGACACTTCATAATACTCAGTGCAGGTAAGAATGTATGTGGATCATATATTGTTATCATATTCTGTTGGTGGGCCCCTCAGCTAGTATAACATTTCTAAGAGCAATTTTTTAATCATTATTAACTTTATAAATGCATATATAATTCTGATGCCTGCACTATATCTTTTATTTTGTGCCCCACACATCTTGTGGGATCTTAGTTCCCCAACCAAGAACCAAAGCCCTGTCCTCTATAGTGAAAGCGTACAGTTCGAACCACCACCAGGACCATCGGTTCAGTTCAGCTAAGTCGCCATGAATCGCATCACGCCAGGCCTCCCTGTCCATCACCAACTCCCAGAATTCACTCAAACTCATATCCATCGAGTCGGTGATGCCATCAGGGAATTCCATCTACTATGTATTTTTCTGAATACTCTTATACACATACACACACCAATACTCAAGGAACCATGTTCAAAGTTGCCGTCTCTGGCGCTACATGGTGAGTAGGAGAAAACTAGAAACTCTTGGTCTTTATGAACAGTAAGAGGGACAGAAGGAACATGCACAGATGAGTTTTGTTTGGATTACACACCATTTTTAAATGGTCCCCAACATTTAAAAATTAGAGAATTTCATATACAAAAATCTAGGTTTCCAGTTTATCTTAGGAGAAAAAAATCAGATAACTGGTAATGTGGGATCTGTGTTTGCACATGGTAACACCAATGGCACGGAGATGTGTATAAGAGACAGCAAGATAAATTTTATAATTAAAAAACAGTCAAGTTACCAAGACACCTTTACCCTCTTCGGGATTCGGGTATTTCACTGTTGGGAACTCAGGATCAGGGTCCTTCTGTTCGGGAACAGCATTAAATGCTCCCCAACATTTAAAAATTAGAGAATTTCATATACAAAAATCTAGGTTTCCAGTTTATCTTAGGAGAAAAAAATCAGATAACTGGTAATGTGGGATCTGTGTTTGCACATGGTAACACCAATGGCACGGTAGCTCCCTTCAGGTGGGGTGGGGCTTCCACATCCACACAGGAGCCACCACTCCCAGACGGTCCAGCAAATACAGTACTACAGAAAGCCCTGAAGTTCTGCTGCTTACCCATCAGTGGTTTCTTCCTAAGGGGACAATCAGGAGTGATGGGACCCTCGGCACACTGGGGCAGGACAACCCTTCACTCAGCTCCTCTGCTTCCTATCTGTGAGCATCACATCTGTGTCATGGGGTTACACAGACTGGTACAGTAGCCATTAAAACAAAAGGGTCAGGACTGATGGGAGTTAATACAGAAAGGTATCCATGACAAAGTAGCCAGAGGGGAAAAGGCACAGGACAAGACACATGCACTCTATATTCTTAGTTATGATTTTGAAATACTATTACACGTATATATGTTTATATATGAAATGAAAATTTCTGGGAAGATAAAAAAAGTCAACATTTTATTTTTAATTTTAATATAAATTTATTTATTTTAATTGGACTCTCCTTTTTCTCAACACTTTCTATTTGACACCTTCCAATAAGCTTCTTTTTATATACATATATAAAAGTATACACATATACACATACACACACAGACATATATATATTATACACATACACATGGCTTTCCTGGTGGCTCAAGACAGCAAAGTGTCTGCCTGCAATTCAGGAGACCCAGGTTCAAACCCTAGGTAGGGAAGATCCCCTGGAAAAGGAAATGGAAACCCACTCCAGTACTCTTGCCTGAAAAGTCCCATGGACAGAGGAGCCTGGTAGGCTACAGTCTACAGGGTTGCAAAGAGTCAGACATGACTGAGTGACTTCACTTTCTTTCTACACACACATATACATATATGTGAATCTACAACAGAGGTCAGAAAACCATAGCCTGTGGGCCAGCCACCTGCTTCAAAGGATCTGCCACTGAGCTATGCCCCTGAAACCCATTTTTATAAACATTTTTTTTTAACACAGCTATGTTTGTGTTCATTCATTTCCGTATCATCTATGGCTGCTTTCTTGCAACCACAGAGCTGGGTAGTTGAGCAATGTAGTGGCTCATAAAGCCAAAAGTCTTCACTGTCTTTTTAAGAAAAGTTGCCAACCCCTCATCTACAGCCTTTTAAGTCAGATGCAGTAACAGTATATATAGTATAGAATACCAGCTGAGGACAAAAATGTAATGAAAACATAATTTGGTTGAGTCACATTAATTAAACTCACTTGAGGTGAGTTTCCCACCCATTTACCTGTGAAAACAATATTTTTTAAGGTCTTCAAAATAGTCTTTGTTGATGGAAGCGCTTGGGTCATGTAGGAGCAGACTGCCATTGAGTACAGAATCGTCCCAGGCTTGAGGCCACGGTTCTAGATTTTCATCAATAGCCTGTGAAATTCCTTTATCATGAGGAGAGATGATCTGAGCCCCATTTTCCCAATAGACCTGGAGAACATGGGAACATATCCAGACGGTTTAGAGTTCATCCATTCCCTGTGCTCCCAAGGCACAGACTTCAGATGGAAGGACATAAGTATGGAGAGAAAAATGAAAATACCTTATAACCATTATCCTGCTTTGGATTGTGAGAGGCAGTTATCATGATTCCAGCACAAAGTTTCAAATGTGATACTGTGTAGGGCTGTAATATAGTAGGGAATAAGAACAATTTGAAGCCAAAAATTAGATATATTTAAAAGTCTATCATACATTGTTTGTACCATTTTCCCTTTAATAAACATAATATATAAATATCCTAATGTGTCATACAATATTTTTGTGCCACATCCAAGGAGTATACTCTAATTACCCTTAAAACTCACTGCTCAAAATTCTGTGATGTGTACCCTAAGTAAGAAGGCGAGTATTTTCCTGTGTATCTTTTTATGCTATCTTCTCCTTGGTGAAGGTAGAAAATTCTTTACACAGAATGATGCTCTGACTCTCCACTGCACATTCTTTTAAGCCTTCTGCTTAGGAAGGAAGCTTATGGCTTCAGTTTATTCTCTCCAACTGCATCCTCTGCTCTTCTTTCCCTGAATTGCTTTTAAGTAAAAGGTTGAGGAAAATATAGACAACATGGAGAGAGCTCTCAGAGCTTGCATTTATCTCCCACTCCAGGGCTGACTGTCCTGCTCTTGTATTGCTACATAGCGCCCATCTTTATAAGACTACTTCCCCAAATGGGGAAAGGATCCCCTATGGCCACACCTGAGGTTTAATCTACACAGGGCGCCTGAAATTCTACCTGTCTGTCCCCCTCTATCCTCCCACCAAAAATCACTGTGGTCCCTTGTCCCTCTAGGAGGTATGTCATGTTCCCCAGGTGTCCTGGAGCAAAAACAAAAGGGAGAATTACTCCACTACTTGGACCAGTGATCATGAGACACTTATTGAATTCATGTCTGATATAAAAACAATAGCTACCAACATTAATACAGTACAGAAGACCAAGGATGCCTGAGCACATTGCAGTTTTTCCATCAAACAGTAAAATTTGAGCCACATTTGGATGTGACATTGAGCATCTACTGGGATATGTATAAGCTAGGAGGAGCTGCACTTACCTGTCAGAGACAGTAAACGCAAAGCTAGTGGAGATTACTTCTGTATTTATACACTCTTAGTTCTACTTGATGGAAGTAAGTGCATTCGAATTATGTTTTTGGTTTAATTTCTAAAAACATATTTTGAGCATCTGGCCCTACTCTTAAAAGTTCATTTCTACTTAAGGAACAGCTGTCGCGGTACCTGTTACCCTTTTATTTAGACTCTGTTACAACAGGAATTTGATAAAAATCTTACTAAAACATGCCAAGCATGCTTCTGGTACTGGCTATGAAAGGATTTAGAGTGAAACACTCATATATAAAAAGTTGGTCACCAACTTGTCAAAAATTTCATGGTAAGACATGGTTTGAGGTGAATTCAGATTTCGATCCCAGAAGTTTCCTAACTGTGGTAGCTGAGAAAAAGAATACAAACCAAATTAAAAAGCAAAAAGACAAACAGACAAAAGACATTCTGCTAACCCGCTAAAATATCTTCTGAATGCAAGCAAAAGAAAAAAATGCACTAAAAAAAAAAGAAATAGATTCTGATGAATCAAAAGTTGAACACCAGAGAAATATTACTAGGGTGTGGGAGGAACATTCCTGGAGAGGAAAGTCTTGATAAAAGGCATGGAGCCCTCCTGTCTTTCAAACAACTGAATCTCAAGAGCACTAAAGATGGTAAAACCTGGCCATGTCCCATCCCTGATCCTGGGACAGGAAATTATAAAAGCAAACACTTACCACAAAAGGGGTTGGGGTTATATCAGAAAAGAGGTACACCGGAATCCCCTGGCTGATAAACGTGGTTGCAGCAAGTCGGGCAAATCTGGAAATGCAGAGTGACCGGGGAGAAAAGGAGAGTAGAGCTGTCAGGAGAGCAGGTGACAACAGAGAAGAAAATGAAGGTCCAGCCATTTATTTTTTATTTTTATATTTATCTGACCACCCCAGGTCTCAGTTGCAGCACTCCAGATCTTTAGGTGCAGCATGCAAGCTCTTAGTTGTGGCATGTGGGATCTAGTTCCCTGATCTGGGATCAAACCCAGGCCCCCTGCATTGGGAGCATGGAGTCTAGCCAGTGGACCACCAGGGAAGTCCCCCAACCACTTCTTTAGACTGAGAACAGCAGCCAGATCAATGAAAACCTTAATTATACTCTGCTAGCAGAGAACATTAAAGCTGGAGGAACCTAAGGAGTCATTTCATTCCACCCCTTTGTTTAAGAGAAATGTGACTAAAGTTGAGAAGGGCCAGATGGCTTGTCTCATGTCCACCAGGCACACAGCAGCTAAGCCAGGCTGCACCCAAGTCTCTTAGCTCTCTTCCATCTCAGCGGGTCTCAGCCAAGGCAGTGCTGCCCCCACGGGACACCTGAACCAACATTAAAGCTGGAGGAACCTAAGGAGTCATTTCATTCCACCCCTTTGTTTAAGAGAAATGTGACTAAAGTTGAGAAGGGCCAGATGGCTTGTCTCATGTCCACCAGGCACACAGCAGCTAAGCCAGGCTGCACCCAAGTCTCTTAGCTCTCTTCCATCTCAGCGGGTCTCAGCCAAGGGCAGTGCTGCCCCCACGGGACACCTGAACCATCTGGAGACAATTTTGGCTGTCACGGGGGTAGGGTGCTAGTGGCAGCCTATGGATGGGGCCAGGGATGCTGCTAAGCACCCACAGGCACAGCAGTGCCTACAGTGAAGAGTTATCTGGCCCTGTACCAAGCAGCATGGCACCAGGCAGAATGGAGAACTATCTATAGCTGTCACTACCCAGGATATGCCATGAAGACTATTTGATTCAACACTGTCCTCTACAAAACACACAGCACACTGTCGTGAGTGAGTGTGAGATATATGTGGGACACATGTCTGTATATGATACATATACATCTTGGCTCCTTTCAGCTCTTAAAAGATGACAAATTTTTGATACTTTGACATATTTCTCAATTTCCACAGCATCTGGCTTAGGGCAGGACACAAAGCATGGCATCAAGTCTTTCTTCATGTTTGAAGTATTTCATCACAATGGACAATTTACTTCCAAGGAACAACATTACACTATTAGAGGATTAAACAAAATATTTGATCATTCTCTCAAATATTTCTTGAGCACTAACTGCATGGAACACTGTTTTGGGAGCTGGCTGGGGCAGAAACAGCAGATCTTTAACAACTCAGGCATTAAAATTCCTAGAATTAAGAGTAATTCAAAAATGATTTTAACGATTTAAAAAATTCCCCTGTATAGGAGAAAGTAAAAAAACAACAAATTGTAGCAAAAATAATTTAATGAAAACCTGAATTAGATACATACTGCATTCACTAGAAGGTACAGAAGTCACTTTTACAACCTCAGGAAATGACATTGCTCATGGTAAGCTACTGAGATAAAGTGTTCCAGTAAAAAAGGGGTCATATAACCTGATTATGACCAGCGATGGGCAAACTCCAGGCATTCTATAAACAAAGTTTTACAAAACTTTATTCAGTCATGAATTGTTCATGGCTGTTTTCACGCTACATGGCAGAGCTGTGTGGTTGTAACGGAGACTGTGCAGCCCACAGTGTGTAAGATATTTAATATTTGCCCTTTAGGGAAAAAGTCTGCTGACTCCTGGTGCCAGCCTCTTTATGTTTAAGTTGTGGTACCTTCTCTCACTTTATGATCTTAGAGCAAAAAGTACATAGATTACAGGTTTTGTGAGGACTAAATAAGTAAATACCTAGGTGCCTAACTCGCATTCAGCACTTAAATGATTCTAGGATCACCACCACCATCACACCACTATCACTAACACTACCATCACCATCATCATCACCACCATCAGCATCATCATCACCACCATCACCATCATCATCCGCCTAGAGCTACAAAAGACAGTCTCATTGGTTTGGGAATGTTACAAGAATGCACTTTGCAATGGGCATTTAAGAATGAGAAGAAGCTCATGAGGATTATAAATAGTAAAAGAAAAAAATTACATAAAAGGAAGAAAAGTGAGAAGGGAAAATAATGCTGTTGTTTAGGTGCCCAGTCGTGTCCGATTCCTTCAGACCCCATGGACTGCCACACGCCAGGCCTCTCTGTCCCTCACCATCTCTTGAAGTTTGCCCAAGTTCATGTCCATTGCATCTAGCCATCTAAATTCTATGATGCCTTCTTCTACTTCTGCCTTCAATCTTTCCCAGAATCAGGGACTTTTCCAATGAGTCAGCTGTTTGCATCAGCTTCAGCATCATTCCTTCCAACAAGTATTCAGAGTTGATTTCCCTTAAGATTGACTGATTTGATCTCCTTGCTGTCCAAGGGACTCTTAGGAGTCTTTTCCAGCACCACAGTTGGAAGGCATCAAGACAGGAGATATCAAGGGAACATTTTGCCCAAGGATGGGCACAATAAATGACAAACAGTAGAGACCCTAGTAGATGCTAAAGAGATCAAGAAGGGAAGGAAAAAATGCATGGAAGAACTGTATAAAAAAAGATCCAGATGAACCGGATGATGACGATGGTGTGGTCAGCCACCCAGACCCAAACATTCTGGAGAGCACTGTTGTTAATAAAGCTAGTGTGTGTGACAGAATTCCAGTAGAACTATTCAAAACCCTAAAGGATGATGACATCAAGGTGCTGCATTCAATATGTCAGCACATCTAGAAGACCAAGCAGTGACCACAGGATTGGACAAGGTCAATTCTCATCCCAATTCCCAAAAAGGGTAGTACTAAAGAATGTGCTAACCATTGGACAGTTGCACTCATCGCCCTTACTAAGGTCATGCTTAAAAACTTGCATGCTAGGCTTCAGCATTATGTGAACCAAGAACTTCCAGATGTCTAAGCTGGATTTAGAAAAGGAAGAGGAACCAGAAATAATGTTGCCACTTATAAAAAATTGCCTTAGATAGGTATTAAGTTCTACACTGTCTACATAATTACATTTTCTTAACTCAAACATAAAACTAGAATTCTTAAAAGTTAAAAATAGAACCTACCCATCTTTTTTATAGTTAAGCAACACAGCTGACAAATGTATTTAATGCCAACCTATTGAAATGGTGATTACAAATAAAACTATAAAATACACGACAAAAATAGAGTTTCCTGAATATTAGTATCTTTACATACCTTCTGCTGCTGCCTCCACTTGCTGGATGGGCTCGAGCATCAAAGCTGATCACAACACCTCTTTGCTTCAGGTCACTGAATTGTTTTTCTAGGTACCTGCAAAATCCCTAAAAAACACCCCACGAATTACAAGACTATGTATGTTTTAACACACTAAACCAAAAATTGATCAAGTTTTCTCTGCTTCCACAAGAGAATACTCTAGCAGGAGAGAAATCCCTCAGTAACTAAGTGAACTGCACAATAGGAAAATAACAGCTTTATTTATTTTCTATCTGTATGTATCAGGTACTGTGTTGGACACTTAATGTTTATTATCAGTAATCCCAGATCAACTTGGCCAAGAAATCTCATTTTACAGATGGAAAAGCTAGAACTTTCAATGACTGGTCCAGTTTCAGACACACAAACAGCAGAGCCTAGATCTGTACCTGCAAGCCATGAAATTAAAAGAGGCCTGCTCCTTGGAAGAGAAGCTACGACCAACCTAGAGAGTACACTAAAATGCAGAGATATTATTTTGCTGACAAAGGTCTGTCTAGTCAAAGCTATGGTTTTTCCAGTGGTCATATATGGATGTGAGAGTTGGACCATAAAGAAGGCTGAGCACCGAAGAACTGATACTTTTGAACCGTGGTGTTAGAAAAGACTCTTGGGAGTCCCTTGGACTGCAAGGAGATCAAACCAGTCAATCCTAAAGGAGATCAACCCTGAATATTCATTGGAAGGACTGATGCTAAAGTTGAAGCTCCACTACTTTGGTCACCTGATGCAAACAGCTGACTCATTTAAAAAGACTCTGATCCCGGGAAGATTGAAGGCAGGAGGAGAAGGGGACAACAGAGGATGAGATGGTCGCATGGCATCACTGACTCAATGGACATGAGTGTGAGTAAGCTCCGGGAATTAGTGATGCACAGGAAAGCCTGGCATGCTGCAGTTCATGGGGTCGCAAACAGTTGGACGCGACAATCCCGGGAAGATTGAAGGCAGGAGGAGAAGGGGACAACAGAGGATGAGATGGTCGCATGGCATCACTGACTCAATGGACATGAGTGTGAGTAAGCTCCGGGAATTAGTGATGCACAGGAAAGCCTGGCATGCTGCAGTTCATGGGGTCGCAAACAGTTGGACGCGACTGAGCAACAACAGACTTGTGCCTGGGTCTGGTTAGAGGTGGTTCAGTGCTAAATTAAAAGTACACAGAATCTGTGGGCTTATACCACCACTTATGAGCAAATGACAAGTTCCTTAATCTCTCAGTGCCTCCGTTTTCTCTCCTGTAAAATGGGAATAGTACCTACTTCTTAGGACTGCATGAGGACTAACTGAGTTAAAACATGTCATGTGCTAAGAATTTAACACCAAGGATGTACTATGTGTTTGCTGTCATGAGCATTATTTTTACTGTCAAAGTTTGCACTCATTTGCACCCATTCAAATCTAAAATCTCTGAGGACAAGGAGGTGTTTCAGATATTTCAACCTGCTCTATATAAAGAAAAGTAAAAGAAATTCAACACAGTTGGTAAGATTTTGCCAGTTAACAGATCTAAACTCATTCTGTTTGTGAAATTATTTTCCAGCAGACAGGTTTTAAGGAGGCTCTATCAGTCCACTATTATACAAATAAAAATTGTGCAGAGTTAGGCTATTCCCATCCACCTAGAAATGGTGGAACACACAATTACTGCATCTTAGTCGGTACAGTAACATCACCTCAGTCTGAAATATGGACGATTAGAAAACTGAACTTTGACTTCAAGAGGTTTCGATTACTGGACAAAATAGGTTTTACTGCAGAACAAAAAGAACTCTGGTTGACTGCGTTATAATTGAGAGGGTAACAGGCATGAAGGCCAGGGGTCTCCAAACGGAAGAAACAGCCTGCAAGTGTCAGACATTTTATCTCTCTTAAGCAGCAGGAGGAAACAAACTAGAGATATTTTCTCCTTCTCTATACAAATTTAAAAAGAGGTTTCTCTTAAAATTCTGTGTTGCTATAATGACACCTAGTTTCACTTGAAGTTAACCATTGCCTTTTTCTTATGAAAATGTTTATCTTAAGCTATGCTAATGTACTGTGCATTTACCCCAAACTCTGTCTTCAAGTCGGTTCTGCCTTTTGGGCCCAGAACCTACTTGATAAACCAGTATGTCATACTCCGATAATGTTCCTCTAATCTATGTAAATGAAACTATTTATATGGTGATCTGCCCTTCCTCAATATTCAAGTTAATCATTTTATGGCCCAAGATAAACCATTTAGAGCTAAGGTTATCCCAAAATACATCTTATGGGTGAGGGGCCTGGTGCCATTCTAAGTTTTGAGACATTCCTTTCTTTCATTAACAGACTGCTGGTGACTATATAACATCCAGCTAAAGACTAGCAGGCGGGTACTCTTTCTACCCCCTTCTGATGCCTATGTCAGAAGCTTTCTCTATCTCCTTTATACTTTAATAAAACTTTATTACACAAAAGCTCTGAGCGATTCAAGCCTCGTCTCTGGCCCCAGATTGAATTCTTCTCCTCCGGGGCCAAGAATCCCGGCGTCGTGATTCAACGACAACCTTTCATAATCACGGTTGATATTATTTATTTCACTTTGATGAAAAGAAGTTATAAAATGAAGTGTAACTCTTGTCTTTGGTAGGGCAATATTTCACAGCTTTGTTGCCAGAGTGGTGCCAGTTTAGAAAGCCTTTAGCTTTTCTTGTACAAAAATACTGCATTGGGCAAATCTTCTGAGGCTTCTGAGGGATACAAAGTAACAAGCACACATGGCAGCTGTTTTTGTGGGGTTCCTAGAAGGTACGCAGATGCTCACACTCTAAGGCTTCCCAGAGTGATAGTGCCCTCTCTTTGGCCCTGGTGGACCCCTGAGGTATGGCCCCAATGTTCAAGAGGGTTAAAAGCATTCAGTTCAGTTCAGTCATGTCCAACTCTGCGACCCCAAGGACTGCAGCACACCAGGCTTCCCCATCCATCACCAACTCTGGGAGCTTACTCAAACTCCTGTCCATCAAGTCGGTGATGCCATCCAACCATCTCATCCTCTGTCATCCCCTTCTCCTCCTGCCTTCAATCTCTTCCAGGATCAGGGTCTTTTCCAATGAGTCAGCTCTTCGCATAAGGTGGCCAAAGTACTGAAGTTTCAGCTTCAGCATCAGTCCTTCCAGTGAATATTCAGGACTGATTTCCTTTAGGATTGACTCGTTGGATCTTCCTGCAGTCCAAGGACTCTCAAGAGTCTTCTCCAACACCATAGTTCAAAAGCATCAATTCTTCTGCACTCAGCTTTCTTTATAGTCCAAATCTCACATCCATATATGACTAGTGGAAAAACCACAGCTTTGACTAGACGTACCTTTGTTGGTAAAGTAATGTCTCTGCTTTATAATATGCTGTCTAGGTTGGTCATAGCTTTTCTTCCAAGGAGCAAGCGTCTTTTAATTACATGGTTGCATTCCCTGTTTTCGAGTCCAAGATTTTTGAGTCCAAGAAAATAAAGTCTGTCTCTGTTTCCATTGTTTCCCCATCTATTTGCCATGAAGTGATGGGACTGGATGCCTTGATCTTAAGTTTTTTGAGTGTTGAATTTTAAGCCAGCTTTTTCACTCTCTTCTTTCACCTTCATCAAGAGTTTCTTTGGTTCCTCTTCTCTTTCTGCCATAAGGGTAGTGTCAGATACTTAAAACTAAGATACTTTAGACAAAGCATTCAGTCTTTTAAAGCATTCTAAAATCCCTATTGTCTTCAAAGGGCTCTAAAAACTCGAGGGCCTGCTGAGGTTGAGTACCTGAGGACACAACTAAGAGAAGGTGGGATGCTTTTTCCACAGAAGAGACTCACTGAAGGGTCAAAATATTATCATAGAACAGAAGAAATACCCTTTATATAGTTTCCAAAGGTTAAACTAAACCAATATGGAAAAGCTACAGAAAGACAGATTTGGCTCAAAATAAAGAAACCATTCTTAAATGAGAATGATCCAAAGATAGGATGGCTATTTCAGAAGACAAAGAATTCTTCATCATTGATGTGTCATGGCTCAGTTAAGGAACCTAACAGGAAATGATAACCTCCAGCAATGAGGCAAACAATACAAAAATTTCCCTCTAGTCTCTATCCTGTTTCCCACCAGGATATTCCTGACTCACATCAGCAGCTTCTTAAATAGAACCAGATGAATCTGGGGCACCAACAGGACAAGAGTCCACACAAGGGACCAGCAAGCAGGGAGTGTTCAGAAGACTCCAGCCTCCACACCAGCCCATATGATGTCAAAAGCAGCCGCCCCACTGAGCCCTATCCACATTACTTAAATGTGCCTGTTGTTTAAAACCACCATGTTTCATGTGATTTGTTATACAGTCCTAGTAACAGAGCAGAGGGCAACCTTATCTTTCAGCGTGATCCCATGTTATCCATAAACTAGAACGAGATTCCCAGGCTCACTTTATTCCAAGTCTTCCCTCCAGAAAGATATCAGGGAGGCCTACTGCTTAACAGGTATGTGTAGCCAGTGGTTTCCAGGGCAATTCAGTACCTTATGCAAGACTTCTTTCTTAGGATTTTGCTAGAACATGCCCAACTCTGTCTTTTTAAGTACACGTAAAGTACACATAATCACCAGTAGTTAATTTTCCCAGCCTTTTCTTTCCCGGACTAAAATGACCTTCATTTTTAACATGTCCCAGCAGCTGAAGAAACAGAACGACCTGTTTCACTTCATTTCCTCATAGACAGAACTCTCAACACTCAGCGGCAGCTGTTCTGTCAAAGGCTTCGTCTTTATTCCTCAAAGCTGAATGTAGCCCCGATAGTAAAATTCACAAAAAAAGGCAAGGAAGCTCAGCAGTAATTTCCAACTATACTGTAAATTAAAACTAAATAGAACTAATAACTCTTGGTTATTCTGGCAGTTAAAAAAAAGTTTGAACACTGGTATCTGTACAACCATAACAAAAGTTATAAAAACATAAAAGTCTGTTGGTTTGTTGGTGATTTGCACTGGAATGAAGCACCATGAGGGAATCTGTCTGTTTTAGGCATCATTATATCCCTGATGCCCAGCACCTAATAAATCTCTGTGAAATGAATAAATGAATGAATGAATTTCAAAACAATGCTGCTTCCACTGACTGTACAAATCTAACTTTATGGAGTAAATGTGTGACACCCTGTGCTGAGGCAAATCTAGCAGATTATTCCATAATGAAACCAAATTAGGTCTGTCAAATACAAAAGGTGCCTGGAGTTAAATTAATTAAATGAGGAGGCCACTGGACTGAGGTTGCTTTAATGACCTAGGAGCCTACTAAGCAAGCCAAAACCTAACCTCGCAAAAGCCTCAAGGTGAAGAATTTATAACTGAAAAACAGCCAATCACAAACAGCCAGCTAAACCTTCCAAAATATGGTATCCACCTGAGCTGGAGCTAATCTGTTAATTTCCTTGCTTTGTTTCTGCCTCTCCTCTATAAAAGTCTTTCCCCTAGTTCCCGTCAGTGGAGCGCTCTGAGGGGGAGCAGACTATGTGACCCTAAAACATGTCACTCTGGCATGTGGATCATTTTGAGCGGAGGCAATCAAGAGCCAGCAGACCAAAGAAAAACTTTTACCTCTTCCTTATCTACCTAAAAGATTTCGGATAAGGAGCCTGATCCTGAAAGAGAGATATTACCAGAAATAACTAAATCTGAAAGACTTATCTGTACGGCAGGCAAATATCTACCAAACATCTCTTTTTCTTCAGCGGTTAAAGTGCCTCCCTCCAATGCGGGAGACCTGGGTTTGATCCCTGGGTTGGGAAGATCCCCTGGAGAAGGAAATGGTAACTCACTCCAGTATTCTTGCCTGGAAAATCCCATGGACGGAGAAGCCTCATAGGCTACAGTCCATGGGGTCACAAAGAGTCGGACATGACTGAGCAACTTCACTTTCATTTATGGACAGTATAAAAAACCATATATATATATATATTATATATATATATATTTGAAAAGTCCATCTGCTGTCATTCTCCACTTTGAAGCTTCAACTGCTAGATCTGCCCTTGGGTCTCACTGCATTTATGGGGCTCCTACATGTATATAATTAAACTTGTTTATTCTTGTTAATCTGTTGTATGCCAACTTAATTAACAGACCAACCAAAGAATCTAGAAGTGTACAGAAAAAATATTTTCTTCCACAGTTCCTAACTGCTTTCAGTTTAGAACTGCTAGATTCAAAGAGATTTTTGCTCAAATAAATTCTTAAAAAATTTAATGTGCTTCAGTTTATTTCTTAACACTGGGAAAATGTTAAGAATTAAGTAGTATATAAATGTGGTACCTGTGTCGTCTGAATGATGGTCAGGTCATTCATATGAGAAATTCCTGCTCCCATAGCAGCTCGGAGGCCAGCCGTTCCAAATTCCATTCGAGCGCTGAAACATTTTTGTAGTTCTTCTGTATTACCTGCTGCAATGAGTTGTTTCACTGACGCTAAAGTTAAAGGATTCTGCAAAACAGGAATGTGTATGCCAGATATAGTCAGGTGAATAACATAATGAAAAAGCTGGAAAAAAAAACCACAACAATTCTAACCTACAGGAGAAAAAAGTATATATGTATGTATATGAAAAGAATATATATATATATATATATATATATACACACACACACATACATATACATATTGTTATTGCTATTCTTCAGTCGCTAAGTCATAACAGACTTTTTTGCAACCACATGGACTGTAGCCCCCCAGGCTCCTCTATCTATAGGGTTTTCCAGGCAAGAATACTAGAGTGGGTTGCCATTTCTTTCTCTAGGGGATCTTCCCACACCAGGGATCAAGGCCATGTCTCCTGCATTGGCAGGTGGATTCTTTACCACCGAGCCACCAGGGAAGCCCACATATATGTATACACACACGTGTATAGGCTTTCCAGTTTTATGAGGCTTTTGGAATTTGAAATATGAAGTTGGTCTTTTAAAAATTATAATGTGTGATACTGCGGTCTAATAAGAAATAACATGAGACTTCCCTGGCGGTCCAGTGGTTAAGACTCCATACTTTCAACGTAGGGGGTGTGGGTTCAATCCCTAGTTAGCAAACTAAGATCCAACATACTGCATGGTGTGAACAAAAAATTTTTAAAAAATTTAAAAATATATATTTATTGTTCCTGAGATGGTAAAGAATCTGCCTACAATGAGGGAGACCTGGGTTTGATCCCTGGGTTGTGAAGATCCCCTGGAAAAAAGAATGGCAACCCACTCCAGTATTCTTGCTTGAAGAATTCCATGGACAGAGGAGTCTGGTGGGCTACAGTTCATGAGGTCGAAAAGAGTTGGACAGGACTAAGTGACTAACACTGTATTGTTCTTAGTTTCTAGCAAAGAGGTCATAAAACCCTTGAAATTCCCTGAATGATTAGGATGAAAGTTGTATCTTCTGTTATTCATAATAAATCTCTTTCATCCATACCTGAATTTATCTTAATGAGGTGACCACTGGGAACCAACCCAGTGATCAGCTGATGGGAACTTTCAACTCCATCCTCCCCTGAATTCCAAGAAGGGGAGGGGCTGGAGATTAAGATTAATAACTAGTAGCCAATAATTTAATTAATCACACCTATGTAAAGGCACTGAAGCTCTACACCTCTTCCCACCATACCTTGCCCTATGATCTCTTCCAGTTGACCGTTCTTGGGTTGTGTCCTTCATTAAAAAAATTGGTAATAGTAAGTAAAGTGCCTTCCAGAGTTCTGTAAGCTATCCTAGCGAATCATCAAACCCTAGAAGGGGGTCATGAGACCCCCTGGTTTACTGCTGCTTGGTCAGAAGTACGGGTGACAGTGTGGGGCTTCGGTGGGCATCTTAAGTGGGAGCAATCTTGTGGGATGGAGCCCTTAAGTGGGGGCGGCGTGGTGGTCCCACACTAACTCTGGGTAGTTAGTGTCACAGTTGAGTTAAACTGACACCCAGTTGGTGTCCACAGAAAAATGAGAACTTGTTCGGTGTGAAAAACTCACACATTTTGTGTCTGAAGTATTATGAGAACAAGGAAATCGGTTTTCCTTTATAATGTTAGTATTACTTTCTTCCCTACAAAGGTAAGCACTTTTGGAGAATTGGGATGATTACACATGTTTTGGGGTCTAGGACTCAGAGTGGAATCCCAGCCATATCATCATCTACCAAATTTATCCTGTGGGGCAGAATATCTAGTTTCTTGAATTCTGAGTTTTTTCATCTCTAAAATATGAACAACCTGTAACCTTCCTTATAGGTGGTTCTGAGGTGGTTTATAAAACACCCTTTTCTGTCTGGCATCTAGTAATAATCAAATGTTCATTTTCTTCCCTAACATCTTCAAATTTCCCTAGAGTGATAAGCTTATATAATTTAAATCAAAACACTACTTAGTAGTATTTTGGTCTTTTAAAAATTATAATGTGTGATACTGTAATATAATAAGAAATACATGAGACTTCCCTGGCAGTCAAATTTGAATCTTGCACTAACTACAATAGGCAGGCAACTAACAAAAACCCTGTTTTATAGATGGAGAAGCCTCAGATATAGTGTCTTGCTTAAACTGCATGAAAAGCATTAACTTAGTACTTTTTCTGTTACATTGACTGCTTCAAATGGACACTCACACAAATCATTCATTTTTAGAGTACAACGGTTACACAAAATGTTAGAATGGAGAAAAATGACAATTATATTAATTTCACATCAAAATTTTAAGTTAAGAATTCAGGGTAACAAACTTTATTTCTATCTTCCAGCTATCATCTCAAGTAGATAAACATGCAGGCAAAACGTGGCCACATAGTTAAACTTTGAAATGCTACTGCAATAAAACACTGGTTTTCTGGAATTAAGCCCACATTTCCAGATTGTTCCAGATTCAACAAGAAACATGTAAAAGCCCAGTTTCTTGTTAAAAGCAATAGCCACTGACCACAGAGCACAAGCTGGCCTATCAAACTGTCAGGTGCCTCCAAGTTAGGGCTCAGATCTGAAATGTAAAAGAGGTTCAACAGATATTTGCGGAGGGAATGAGAAAACACAGAGACCTCGTCATACTCAATACCCGGTAATTCTTTCATTCACAGTGTAGGCTTGGAAAATCCTAACTGACTTTCAATATCTCTAAAAGACCAAATAGGCACAGAGAAACCAAAGGAGGCAGAAAGATAAGAATAAAAAATCAGGAGGTCAGTGGAGACCAGAATAAGATGTGCAAATGACACGTCTGTCAGCGTCCAAAGGGACGGGGATGCAGGCACAGTGGAAATGCTGGAGGGTACTTGCTGGGGCAATCAGACCAGAGTGTTGCAATGCTTTTAGCTGGCTGGAAGTTCCCTCTGGGTGCCTGTCTCAAGTCAAAGAAGAAACTGAGAAAGGAAAGAACAATAGGAGAGGCAGAAATTAAAAAATGAGAAAAACACCCCCTCACCTCTATCTTGTGAGGTACTCTCTGAATACACAGATACAACATTCTGTAGAAACTGGATTTTTATTTCTTCAAAGGGGAAGTTTTATGAAAATAATTCATTGCCAATTATGGCTTTAAAAGATTTCTACTCACTGCCAGTTACTGAGTTATCAGAAATGGGGGCCTTTCCCTCCTTCAAAGAATTACAAGAAAAAGGAGTTGCCCATAGCATCCAGAAACAGTCTGCACTGGCATTTCCTGTGCAGGGGCAGGAAGGTGAAGGGGAGGTCCAACCAGGCCTCTGCCACTGTGCAGGCTTAGGGACCACACAAGTTAGTGAAGAAGTGGGCAGCACCTGCTATGTGATTTGCTGGGGCCCAGTGCAAAACAAAAAAGGGACCCCTTGTTCAAAATATTAAAAAAAATTTTAAAGTGGGACAGAATATTAAACCAAGTGCTGGGCCCTCCTAGGAGAACAGGTTCTGTGCAACCCAGTGAATCTCTTGCCTTTGAAGTCAGCCCTGGAGACAGACATTGATAAATAAACCCACAAGCAAGTGTTTTTATTTTTGGCCAATCTCTGTAACAGATATGAGGGAGAAGAACAGCATGTTTACGGAGAGTATTAGAAAGAAAGAATTCACCCTTGGGAGCCAGGGAAGGCCTCTCCACATAAGGCACATTTAAGTTCAGACCTGAAACATGAGTAACCACAGGAGAAAGAAGTTTAGCAGAAGAGAGCCAAAGGAAATTTCCAGGAATACAAACAGGTGCAAGAGACAGAACAAATAGGAACTGAGAGACCTAGGTTAGAAAGGAGACTGGGGATGGTGACTGGAGCTGGGTCCCTGCTCCAACACCTCAGGGAGTGAAAAGCTAGGGTGCTGTGTCCACGGGGCTCCCCATCTTCTTCCCAGCAAAGTCAGAGACCTGAGAAAAACGCCAGAGTCCAAGCGGGACCAACGGAAAGCACCTATATTGGCACCCAAGCGCCTGGGAATGCCGCTCTGCCAAGTCCCCAGGAGCCTCAGGAACAGGGGGAACAATTCTGGGTCGCTGGGGGACGCACCGCCGACCGCAGAGGGCGAGCCCCGCGGGCAGAGTGGCAGGAAGCTGCGGTCGCCTCTATCAGAGGCGGTCCCCGGAGCCCGCTGGCTTCCCTACTCTTGGCTCGCCAGACGGCAGGTTTGGTTCCGGAACAACCTTTCGGGGCCAACTTCGAATGGGCCACAAACCGGCCACACCGACGGGGCCTGGCGGCCGCCCCTTCACCTTCGGGCAGGACCCGCTCGGCCCCGCAGGGAGGGGAGGAAGCACTTTCACTCGCCACAAGAAAGAGGATCCCGCACCTTCCCCGGGCGCTCCCGGCCCCGAGGGACCACTCACCTTGTCCCATCTCAGCCACTGGGCCGTCTCCTGGTCCAGCCGGGAGTCCATGCCTGCGTCGCCGCCTCCCGGAGGCCCAGGCGGCGGCGGGGCGTGGAGAGGCGGCGGCGGGGCGTGGAGAGGCGGCGGCGGGGCGTGGAGAGGCGGCGGCGGGGCGTGGAGAGGCGGCGGCGGGGCGTGGAGAGGCGGCGGCGGGGCGTGGAGAGGCGGCGGCGGGGCGTGGAGAGGCGGCGGCGGGGCGTGGAGAGGCGGCGGCGGGGCGTGGAGAGGCGGCGGCGGGGCGTGGAGAGGCGGCGGCGGGGCGTGGAGAGGCGGCGGCGGGGCGTGGAGAGGCGGCGGCGGGGCGTGGAGAGGCGGCGGCGGGGCGTGGAGAGGCGGCGGCGGGGCGTGGAGAGGCGGCGGCGGGGCGTGGAGAGGCGGCGGCGGGGCGTGGAGAGGCGGCGGCGGGGCGTGGAGAGGCGGCGGCGGGGCGTGGAGAGGCGGCGGCGGGGCGTGGAGAGGCGGCGGCGGGGCGTGGAGAGGCGGCGGCGGGGCGTGGAGAGGCGGCGGCGGGGCGTGGAGAGGCGGCGGCGGGGCGTGGAGAGGCGGCGGCGGGGCGTGGAGAGGCGGCGGCGGGGCGTGGAGAGGCGGCGGCGGGGCGTGGAGAGGCGGCGGCGGGGCGTGGAGAGGCGGCGGCGGGGCGTGGAGAGGCGGCGGCGGGGCGTGGAGAGGCGGCGGCGGGGCGTGGAGAGGCGGCGGCGGGGCGTGGAGAGGCGGCGGCGGGGCGTGGAGAGGCGGCGGCGGGGCGTGGAGAGGCGGCGGCGGGGCGTGGAGAGGCGGCGGCGGAGCAGGAGAACCGGCTCTGGAGCCACCGGCCTCCGGGAGGAAATTGAAGCGCTCTGCCTAGAATCACCCCTCGTGGCGGTGTGCCTGCGCGCCTGGGCGGGGGAGAGGGAGGCGGGGCGGCGGGATAGAAGTGTGGAGATGGAGGCGGGGCTGCCGAAAGGTCATGAGGTTACTCCTATTCTCACTTCAGCCATTCATTCAGGTCCTACCGTGCTCCAGGTGCCGGGTCGGGAGCCAGGATCCGAGCACCCGTAAACCCAGAGAAGAGCCTAAAAACCATGCATAAATTCTGAGGGTCAAGAATAACCGAGAAAAATCTTGAAAAGATTAAGTGAAACGATTAAGATAGATGGTGAGACAGAATGGAGAGTCCAGAAACAAGTCTACCCGTGTGGACGTGTGTGTGTGTGTGTGTGTGTGTGTGTGTGTGTGTGTGTGTGTGCGTGCTCAGTCGTGTCGGACTCTGCGACCCCATGGACTATGGCCCGCCAGGCTTCTCTCTCCATGGGATTTTTCAGTCAAGAACACTGGAGTGGGTTGCCGGTTCCTCTAGGGGATCTTCCCCACCCGGAGATCCAACCCGTGTCTTCTGAGTCTCCTGCACTGGTAGGCAAATTCTTTACCACTAAGCCACAGTTCATTTATTTCAGAGGTGGCGCTGCAGAGCACGGGGAGAGGACGGTATTTTCAGTTAATGGTGCTAGATCAATTGGATATCTATGGCGAAGGAGGAAAAAGAAACTTGAGCCCCTCCCTAACGTCACATCTCAAACATGCTTTCCAGGTTAGTTGTAGATCTAAGTGTGAAATGTACAATGAAATTTCTTGAAACTAATGAGTTATCTTCATGATCTTAGGACCACTAACTCATAAAGGTGGAGAAGAAAATGGCAACCCACTCCAGCATTCTTGCCTGGACAATCCCCATGGACAGAGGAGCCTGGCAGGCTAGTCTATGGGGTCCCAAGAGTCCCACATGACTTAGCGACTAAACCAACCTACCAACCCATAAAGGAGATACATGCAGTGAGCCTGAAAATGTATATGCAAGAATGTCTCTAACATCATTATTCGTAATGGCTCTCAAATGTCCATCAACAATACAATAGATAAATACATTGTAGTATATTCATTCAATAATATAGGCAAAGTATGGTCTAGTCATATAGCAGGGAAAAAGAAATACTGTACACATTATAGGTACGGCTCACAAACGTTATATTGAATGAAGGGCTCCCCACCCCCAATATTGGCTTATTCCTCATATATGAAATTCTAAAACAGATAAAAATATAAGGAAAGAAAACAGATCAATGGTGTCCAAGAACTGGGGGTAGGGAGAGCAGTTGTTTACAAAGGGCACAAGGGAATTTGTGGAGTGATAGAATTATTTTGTATCTTGGCTGAGGTTATGATAAACACAATACAGGTTCATCAAATCTCATACAACTGTGTATCAAGTGAGCTCAGTAGCTGGTAATGGTTCCCTGGGCTGCACCTGTAAATTGTGCATTTTCTGTGTACTCTATTTCTTTCTTTTTTGTATTTATTTATTTATTCTATTTCAATTTTAAAAAGATATATATCTAGGATATATATCTAGGATCTATGATAGCTAGCCAAGTGTAATGAGAAGTATATCATATAATCATACTGTCACATTAGGAAGGTATTAGAGAAATGGGGGCAGGGGGCAGGTGTCAGGAAATCATGGAAATCATGCATCTTGTAAACAACAGGAATCCATAGGCAGACAAAGGCAAACCAGAACTTTCAGACTACAAGAAACTGGGTGAAAAGGATCTGAATGAGTGTGTGCTCAGCCACATTCAACTCTTTTCAAGACCCCACGGATTGTAGTCTGCCAAGCTTTTCTGTTCATGGGATTTTCCTGGCAAGAATACTGGTGTGAGCTCCCATGCCCCCGCCAGGTGATCGCCCCAGCCCAGGGGTCTTTCTGATCCAGGGATCGAAACCGAGTCTCTTCTGTTTCCTGCATTGCAGGTGGATTATTTACTGCTGAGCCACCAGGGAAGTCTGAGTGGCAGACAAATAAAGGTGGGGAAAGGTGGTCATTTCCTGCATCCAAATTTAACACCTCTTGCTCATTGTACTCTCATTAGATTGTTGCTGTTGTTCAGTCCTTAAGTCACGTCCCGCTCTTTGAGACCCCATAGATTGCAGCTTGCCAGGCTTCCCTGTCCTTCACTGTCTCCTGGAGTTTGCTTAAACTCAGGTCCATTGAGTTGATGATGCCTTCCAACCATCTCATCCTCTGTCATCCCCTTCTCCTCCTGCCTTCAATCCTTCCCAACATCAGGGTCTTATGAACAGGCTCTACTCATCAGGTGGCCAAAGTATTGGAGTTTCAGTTTCAGCATTAGTCCTTCCAATGAATATTCAGGACTGATTTCCTTTAGGACTGACCAGTTTGATCTCATTGCTGTCCAATGGACACTCAAGAGTTTTCTTCAACACCACAATTTGAAAGCATCAGTTCTTTGGTGCTCAGCTTGCTTTATTGGCGAACTCTCACATCCGCACATGACTACTGGAAAAACCATAGCTTTGAGTACATGGACCTTTGTTGGCAAAGTGATGTCTCTGCTTTTTAACATGCTGTCTAGGTTTGTTATAGCTTTCCTTCCAAGGAGCAAGCATCTTTTAATTTCCTGACTGCAGTCACCATCTGCAGTGATTTTGGAAGTGATTTTGAAGTGATGGGACTGGATGCCATGATCTTAGTTTTTTAATCAGCCTTACAAATAAGAAGTACTCATCATACACTGATGCCATGACACTTCTTATCTAAGTTAAATAAGGACAAAAATCTCTCCTCAGAAAAATGAGCAGGGGTAAAAATCAGGGAAGACAACCCCAAACTCCTCCTTCCCTGGTGATACTCGGCCCCTTTGTTTGTATCCCCCTCTTAACCAGCTTGCCAAAGAAATCCAGGGCAGCAGCTCTTCACCTGCCTGCTCAGTCTCCCTCTGAGAGCAAATCCTTGCTTAAATAAACTCTCACTTTACTTTCTTAACCTCTATGCTTTGTCTCCAAATTCTTTTGTGATGGAGAAAGAAGTTCACCAACAACAATATGATCATATAATTACACCAGTTAATGTATAATCATATCAGTTAATAAGTAATTACACACTGATGAGAAGGCTGGAAGGAAAGCAAGGAGATTCCATGAGGGTTCACATTAGGTCAGAAAAGCTTCCCTTAGTGCTTGAGGCTTGTGAGGGTGGCACTAGTGGTAAAGAACCCACCTGCCAATGCAGAAGATGTGAGAGATACAGGTTTGATCCCTGGGTTGGGAAGATCCCCTGCAAGAGGGCATGGCAACCCACTCCAGTTTTCTTGCCTGGAAAATTCCATGGACAGAGGCGCCTGGCAGGTTACAACCCATAGGGTAGCAAAGAGTTGGACAATATGAAAATCGACTTAAGATATGCGCACCAGGGGACAGGAAGGAAGGATGCAGTTGATGTTGAGGGAGGCAACTAGGAAAATACGTTTTGGATAGAGACCCTCTAAGTGCAGTGCTCCTTCCAACTGAAAGGCCCAAGAAACTGAACACAGGGAGGCAGAAGAGAAGGAAGAGAGGCAGCCTCTGTCTCCCCACCTGGCAGGTTGTCATGGGTCAGCCCCTCTCAGGGTGTCTTCTTTCTCTGCACCGGACCAAGCTTCTTTTCAATGTGCTAGGACCGAAATTGTGTGACACAAAGAGTCGGAGACCAGACAGGTGTCAACGTAAGAAAAACACACAACCTAAAATTTGTGAGTTAAACTTTGTTCAGGGACATTACTGAGGCCTACAGCCCAGGAGACATCCTTTCAGATAGCTCCGAGGACCTCCTCTGAAGAGGTGAGGGGGGAGTCAGGATATGTAGGAGTTTTCTGCTGGGGAAAAAAAAAACAAAACATGTAGTTGAACATCAAAAGATTACTGCTAATCACAAAAAGCAGACATCTCAAGTTAATGATTTTAGTGCTTGTATGGGAAGATGCAAGCATTCTGATGAGCAACTTCCTGTCATCTCCGGGGACAAATAGTTCTTCCAGCGATGAGAAGGTCTGAGAAGAACACAGAGCTATCCAAGCTGAAGAGACATTAAGAAGGAAACAAAGGAGGATGAAATTTTCCATGCTTTCCTCACCCATCACCTTCACTGAGAGCTGACTGAGAGCTGCCTCAGGACAATGACTGTGCCTTTTATGTGTCTTTGAACATATGAAGTCCTTATCCCCTCTATATGCATTGAAATATTACCTGGAGTAGCTTGAAATCGAGGGCTTATAATCTATGGAACCAACACACTAGTGTCCAAAGGAAAGGTGGTTGCAGCTGCTGGGACAGAAAGCCTAATTTGAAAGGCACAAATACTTCTCCTCCCTGTGGCTTTCCTGGCACTTTCCGCCTAGGTCTGCTCCCCCCACTGGAGCCTGAGTCCTTGTTCCACGCTAATGGATCAAGAACTCAGAATAGACTATGAGGTGGGAGGCAAGGGGCACACAGAATAGAAGATCTTATGTCTCACTTCACCCAGAGCAGTACAAGTTTGAGCCTGTAGTCCTGGTGACATATCTGTTTAACATTTTCTTGAATTTTTCATTTTTAACGCCATTTTCCAATTAGAACTTACATTTAAATATGTTGGGGTGGGTTTTGTAGATCCTCCATTGTATATGACTAACTGCTGCCACATTATATAGTTTTGAGTTCTCCATGCAGAGATCTGAGTCCTTTAATACGTGGTTATATCTGAAAGATAACTGGAAGAAACTCATTTCCCAACCATTTCTAGATGCAGTGTCACAACCATTTTTCTTTCAAAGACAGGAGGTTGCTTCCTGATAAAATAAAGTACATTCAGATAAGAGATTATGGGAGGCTAACTCTGCTGGTATCAGGAGAAATGTTTGAAGATGTTGCCTTTGCCAGCTCTGTTGCACTATCCAGTGATGTTATGACCTTAGCTACCATCTGTGCAGGTGGTTGTCAGATTGCCATTTGTTGGGGGGTTCAGGTCTGTGGAAAAACTCCAAAAAGTATAGGTTAGGTGACCATGAAATATATGTGGGGAAGAGATACTAATCTATTTAGCTATAGAATGCTTGGAAAGATATTAACATGTTCTATTATGGAGATTTTATATTTAAACCTATGTTGCAAGGCAAAAACTGCATATTTCTCTGGTGATTTTTAAAATTTCTATACTAAGCCTTAAAGACAGAAATGAGTTAAAGAATGATTAAAGTGTGTGCATAGTAAAAAGTAATTGCTAAATTTCTATTTCTCAAGGAAGTTGATGATGAACTTACAGTTTGCTCAGAATGTTGCCCATGTTTGTCATTCACCCTGGGAACTCTCATAATAAAACTGACCGTAAGAGAGCCAGGAGGCACAAATCTTTTGAGGTAACATCAGCAGCTATTTTATTGTGCTTTTTGATTCTTGATTGAAATATAGTTGATTTATAATGTATTAGTTTCTGATATACAGCAAAGTGATTCAGTTATATATTTATGTATTCTTTTAAAAATTATCTTCCATTATACATTTTATAAGATATTGAATATCATTTTCTGTGCTACACAATAGGTCCTTGTTCCTTATTAATCCATATATATATTAATAGTAGTGTGCATATTTTAATCACAAACTCTTAATTTATTTCTCCCCCTTGTCTCCCTTTGATAACCATAAATTTGTTTTCTGACTGTTGAGTCTTTTTCTGTATTCTAAATAAGTTCATTTGTATCAGTTTTTTAGATTCTACTTGTAAGTGATATCATATGATATTTGTCTTTTTCTAACTTGCTTCACTGAACATGAAAATCTCTAGGTCCTTCCATGGTCAACAACTATTTTAAAAATCAGTAATTAATGTTTTGAAATTGTGCCCTTAATCAATGCTTTAATATGTATAGCTGAAGGAGATTTAGTTACATGATTTTCTATTTAGACCAAGTTACTGGCTGGACAGGCACAGGAGGGGCTACAGAAGCTATCCCACGTTGAAAGCCAGGAAAGGCGGTAGTGAGGAGATACCCCTCATTCAAGGTAAGGAGCAGCGACTGTTCTTTGCTAGAGCAGCCATGAAGAGATACCCCAAGCCTAAGGTAAGAGAAACCCAAGTAAGATGGTAGGTGTTGCAAGAGGGCATCAGAGGGCAGACACACTGAAACCATACTCAGAAAACTAGTCAATCTAATCACACTAGGACCACAACCTTGTCTAACTCAGTGAAACCAAGCCATGCCCGCGGGGCAATCCAAGACGGGTGAGTCATGGTGGAGAGGTCTGACAGAATGTGGTCCACTGGAGAAGGGAATGGCAAACCACTTCAGTATTCTTGCCTTGGGAACCCCATGAACAGTATGAAAAGGCAAAATGATAGGATACTGAAAGAGGAACTCCTCAGGTCATTAGGTGCCCAACACACTACTGGAGATCAGTGGAGAAATAACTCCAGAAAGAATGAAGGGATGGAGCCAAAGTAAAAACAATACCCAGCTGTGGATGTGACTGGTGATAGAAGCAAGGTCCAATGCTGTAAAGAGCAACATTGCATAGGAACTTGGAATGTCAGGTCCATGAATCCAGGCAAATTGGAAGTGGTCAAACAGGAGATGGCAAGAGTGAACGTCAACATTCTAGGAATCAGCGAACTAAAATGGACTGGAATAGGTAAATTTAACTCAGATGACCATTATATCTACTACTGCAGGCAGGAATCCCTCAGAAGAAATGGAGTAGCCATCATGGTCAACAGAAGAGTCCAAAATGCAGTACTTGGATGCAATCTCAAAAACGACAGAATGATCTCTGTTCATTTCCAAGGCAAACCATTCAACATCACAATAATCCAAGTCTATGCCCCAACCAGTAATGCTGAACAAGCTGAAGTTGAACGGTTCTATGAAGATCTACAAGATCTTTTAGAACTAACGCCCCCAAAAGATGTCCTTTTCATGCTAGGGGACTGGAATGCAAAAGTAGGAAGTCAATAAACACCTGAAGTAACAGGCTAATTTGGCCTTGGAGTGCGGAATGAAGCAGGGCTAATAGAGTTTTGCCAAGAAAATGCACTGGTCATAGCAAACACCCTCTTCCAACAACACAAGAGAAGACTCTACACATGGCCATCACCAGATGGTCAACATCGAAATCAGATTGATTATATTCTATACAGCCAAAGATGGAGAAGCTCTATACAGTCAACAAAAACAAGACCAGGAGCTGACTGTGGCTCAGATCATGGACTCCTTATTACCAAATTCAGACTGAAATTGAAGAAAGTAGGGAAAACCGCTAGATGATTCAAGTATGACCTAAATCAAATCCCTTATGATTATACAGTGGAAGTAAGAAATAGATTTAAGGGCCTAGATCTGATAGATAGAGTGCCTGATGAACTATGGAATGAGGTTCGTGACATTGTACAGGAGACAGGGACCAAGACCATCCTCATGGAAAAGAAATGCAAAAAAGCAAAATGGCTGTCTGGGGAGCCCTTACAAATAGCTGTGAAAAGAAGAGAGGCAGAAACAAAAGAGAAAAGAAAAGATATAAGCATCTGAATGTAGAGTTCCAAAGAATAGCAAGGAGAGATAAGTAAGCCTTCTTCAGATCCAAAGCAGAGATATTACTTTGCTGACTAAGGTCCTTCTAGTCAAGGCTATGGTTTTTCCAGTGGTCATGTATGGATGTGAGAGTTGGACTGTGAAGAAGGCTGAGCACCAAAGAATTGATGCTTTTGAACTGTGATGTTGGAGAAGACTCTTGAGAGTCCTTTAGAAGGCAAGGAGATCCAACCAGTCCATTCTGAAGGAGATCAGCCCTGGGATTTCTCTGGAAGGAATGATGCTAAAGCTGAAACTCCAGTACTTTGGCCACCTCATGCGAAGAGCTGACTCATTAGGAAAGACTTTGATGCTGAGAAGGATTGGGGGCAGGAGGAGAAGGCGATGACAGAGGATGAGATGGCTGGATGGCATCATTGACTCAATGGACATGAATCTGAGTGAACTGTGGGAGATAGTGATGGACAGGGAGGCCTGGCGTGCTGCCGTTCATGGGATCGCAAAGAGTCAGACACGACTGAGTGATTGAACTGAACTGAACTGAACTGATGGGAAGATGCAAAATTCCAAGCTCATTGATATTATTCCTTGGATACACATCTGAACCTGTATTCAAAGCACAGAGGATTTCCTGTTTTTCTCCATTCTGAATTCCCCTCAGGAAGTACTTTGTGGTGCTTACTGGCATGTAGTGCCTAATGGCTTGATGCTGGGGAACATTTGTTATTTACTGGAATGGCACGCAACAGTCCCTTTCCACACATGTCTCATTTGCCCTTCTTTCCCTGTCAAATACCAGAGGTCTCCCAGGTGAAACTGTGTAGTTTCTAGCCTTCTGCCAGGGAAAGGAAGAAGTAGAGGAGAGAGGGAGGGGGTGGTCCTGGGCCTCAGGGGTCCAATCATAACCCCCATGATAGGGGTGGTTGTAGCTGAATCTCTGCTACAGTTCAAAAGATGTAAGGAATCTGGTGGCCACAGGATATTTTGATGCTTTTCATTACATTCATCAGTACAGAATTTATGGGTCCATCAAGACATCCTGTGTAAACTATTTTAACTTTCATCTGGGACACCAAGGGGCAGGTATCTCAGTGCTCAACGTGCAAAGAAAGCAAGTAAGATTCTTTAACCCTAGGGAAACTTTTCGCAGGGAAATTGCCAATGTAAATAAATCCTTGTCCCTTAATTGTGAAGAGCACCAGATCTCAGATTCTGTGCAGAAAACACACAATTGGCTTACTCTGTTACTCCCCTCTGCTTCCCATGCAAAGCAGAAGTCCTCTCAATTTATGTTAGGGGATCCCTACCCTCCAGGAGACTTTCTGAGGGTCTTCTATAACTAAGATGCCTGCACTGGAGGGTCCTTTTGGTTCTGACAATGATGCTACCATGACCTGAAGCAGTAGATTCTCATACAGATCCCCAAATTAACATTCATGTAGAATATTAGAATGCTGGAGCAGAAACAGCTCTTTGGGATCAATTTGGACCTCGTTTTATAGATGAGGGAATAGAAACAAAACTTCCAAGTCCCTCTCTGAGACAGAGCCAGGATTCTCCTGCTTGGTCTCCTGATTTTCTAATCCAGTGTTCAGTCTCCAGCTCCACTCAGCCCATTTCTCCACATGTGCATAGAAGGAGGTTCTTAAACTCTGATAATTTGTTTCCCTGTGACAGCAGCTGGCTCTTGATGCAAAATAAATATTAATCATTTCTGTCACTGATATGTTAGGTGATGTTCAAAATAATTTAATTTGTTCGTGCATGCCCTCTTGTTTACTTTGTTTGTGCATGCTCTCTTGTCACCTGAGAGCTGTTTCACACGTGGACGTCCCATTTTCCTAGGAAACCTTCCCAGTTTTCCCAGACATCTTGTCAGTGATTCTACCAGTTCTTTTATATCCAGCCCAAGAACGGTTATTCTAAAACTTTTTATTTTGAGAAGTTTTAAATGTTTATTAAAATTATCCCCAAAGTAAATACCTAGGTCAACTATGATTATCCATGCCAATCTTGTTTTATGTACCCACCTCTCCTTCCTGCATATTTTGAAGAATATTTCAGACATCATATTATTCTATAATTTTTTAGTGTGTCTCTAGAAGATAAGGATACCCTAAAAATAACCACAAATCGTTATCTCACCTAAAAATTGTATAGTTAAAGTTAGTAAGCCCTTCAATTCAGTTCAGTCACTCAATTGTGTCTGACTCTTTGTGACCCCATGGACTGCAGCATGCCAGGCTTCCCTGTCGGTCACCAACTCCAAGAGCCTACTCAAACTCATGTCCGTCAAGTCAGTGATGCCATCCAACCATCTCATCCTCTGTTGTCTCCTTCTCCTCCCACATTCAATCTATCCCAGCATCAGGGTCTTTTCCAGTGAGTCAATTCTTTGCATCAGGTGGCCAAAGTATTGAAGTTTCAGCTTCAGCATTAGCCCTTCCAATGAGTATTTTGGGTTGATTTCCTCTAAGATTGACTGGTTTGATTTCCTTGCAGTCCAAGTGACTCTCAAGACTTATAGATCTTCTTTAATCTATAGGTTCTGGCTAAATTTCCTTGTAATTTATTTGTTGAAGGAACAAGATTATTTGTCCTGTAGAGTTTCCCACAGTCTAGATTTTGCTGATTGTATCTCCATCTCTGTTAGCATGTTCCTCTGTCTCTTGTATTGCTTGTAAATTCATCACATTATAATTTTCACCTTGTGGTCTCTTTCTCACTAATCTCTTTGAAGATAGGAATGGTGTTTTATTTATCTTTGCCTACCCAGAGCCTAGCAGATTCTCTGGTGCTTCAGTGGTAAAGAATCTGCTTAAAATGCAAGAGAAACAGGAGACCTGGGTTCGATCCCTGGGTTGGGAAGATCCCCTGGAGGAGGAAATAGCAACCCACTCTAGTATTCTTGCTGGAAAAATCCCATAGGGTCACAAAGAATTGGACACAACTGAGCATGCGTGCTATGCTATGCTACCCAGAGTCTAGCACTGTAAGTGCCCAATAAAAGGATGAAGAATTGAATGAAGAAAAGAACAGGAGATTGTCCTTCCCTCAGTAGAAAAGGGAAGGTTCCAGAGTCAGGACTGGCCCTCTAGTTCCCATTCTTTGTTCTCTAAGGGCCCCAAGCAAGTCACTTAAACGTTCTTGGACTCAGTGTCCTTATTTCTGAAATGGATTCAATCATAGTATACATCTCTAATAGTGTGGGACTTATATGAGGAAATACATATGAATCCTGTGCCTGGCATGGAGTAAGCCCTCAATGAGTGAGTGAGTGAGTGAAGTCGTTCAGTTGTGTCTGACTCTTTGTGACCCTGTGGGCTGTAGCCCACCAGGCTCCTCTGTCCATGGGATTCTCCAGGCAAGAATACTGGAGTGGGGTGCCATTTCCTTCTCCAGGGGATCGTTCCAACCCAGGGATTGAACCCAGGTCTCCCGCAGTGCAGGCAGACGCTTTAACCTCTGAGCAGCCAGGGAAGCCCAAGCCCTCAATAAATGTTAGCTGTTATCATTGGGAGTTTTTAAGCATGACGGTCTGTATTAGTCAGGACAGCCTAGGCTAAGCTGAAGCAGTAAATTAATCCCTGAACTTCAGTATTTGGTGAAACAAAGCTTTGTGTTTCTTGCTCATGTTCATGCTCAGGGTGAGTTAGAGGATGCTCTATTCTACACAGTCACTTGGAGATCAGACTGTTTCCATCTTGAGGCTCCTGCATCCCACGATGTGGCCTGTGCCATCACCATGAAGAGTGTGGGGGTCACTCACGGCTCTTAAATGCTTCTCCCTGAGAATGGGGTGTGTATCACTCCTACTCATGTTTTATTAGCTAGAACTCATCATGTGAACCCACTGAACTGCCAGAGTACTGGGAGGTATAGACAATCTGTGTGCCCAGGAAGGAAAAGAAAATTGGATAGGGATGAATGCTCCTGGGCACTACCACACATTCAGTCTTGTCTGTGATTAAATGTTAGGGTGGTTGGAAATATCTGTGAGTCTGGTGTATCTATAACAAGCAAGGAGTAGTTCTGAGCTCAGTTTAAATTTAGAATTCTCCCCTGTACAGCAGAGCAAGGGAGCCCTTGCAATAAAAATCAGATCCTATCCTTCTCTTGTTTCCAGTCCTCTCACGGCTTCATAGTGTACTTAGAGTTAGATCTCTATCTTTACCAGGGCCTCAGAGTTCTACTTCATCTGTCCCCTGCCCTGATTTCCTGCCACTTTGCTCGCTCACTTTCTCAGGCTTTTCTCTGTGTGGATCCTTGAAAACCGGTCAAGCAAGAGCTGGTCTGTGATCCCCCTGCCTGCATTGCCTCCCCCAGATATCCCAGTGCCAAATATCCACATGTAACTCAGGCTTCTGCCTAATTATCCCCTCATTAGAAAGTCTCTCCTCTGTAAAGAGCTGGTAAATGCTTCACATCTAACTCTCTGGGATAAAAAGCCCTGATTTGTGTTCATTGTGTTTGTCAGTTTCTGTGGTGTAAAGACATCCGCTTTGGCTGTTTACGTGCTACCAACACGATGTCACTGAACAAACAGCTAGGAGGAGATGGGATGTCGCATGCCATTATGTAATGTTTCCAGTGCACGGATAGAATACATGAAAATAACTTAAAGAACATAAATAGTAGCAACAAGTAGGAAAATCAATAGAAAATGGTGAGTTTTGAGTATTTATTACATTTTTATTATAATGTATTTACTTGGAAGTTTGTAACATTTAAATTTTAATGATGGCAATATTTTAATATCTGGCTAGTAAAATTTCTAACAATTTGCTAATCAACTCTGATAAACTGTCAGGACGTATCTTGCTTCTTTTAAATGGAATCTGTACCCCTCTATCATCTTATTATATTATTTTTCAAAATGTTTAGTACTACCTGCCATGATATTGTAAATTTTATTTTTAACAGTATCTGCCAACCATGCTATAATGTAAATTCATTTTTTCCTATGGAGCCGCCAACACCTAGAACAGTGCTTGGTTCATAATAGGTGTTCAATAAATGTTTATTGAAGAATAAATCATTGGGTCTCCTTACACTTCATGAAGAAAAAAGAAAAATGGATATAGCAATAAGACAGAGATACAGCAGTGATGCAAACTTTTTCTCTAGAGCAAACTAGCATTTCTGAATTTAACCAAGAAGAGTAAACTGCTTGTCACTGCTCTCTAGGGCCCTGATTTCAAGGCTGATGAGAAAAGGAGTAAATATGTGTCAATAGACTTTATCAGTATTCTCATTACTGGCCATAAACTCAAAGTACATCAATAGCAAACATTTCTGCAGACCAGCTGGAGTTTAATTGTCTTTCTCAGCAAAAAATTGAAATATCTCTTTGTTGTTCAGTCGCTAAGTCGTATCTGACACTTTGAGACCTCATGGACTGCAGCACACTAGGGTATCTCTTATTTATGCCTATTTTCCTTAATAAATTCCTGAAAGTGGCTCATTTTCCCCCATGACTCATTTTAATAATTTTTTGTGATTGAACTCCCAGTAAGCCTTCTGATCATTAAACACAAGGCTGGTTAGTGTTCGCTCAGCTCAGCTTCCTCTTTCTGCTTCTCTTTCCTCTTCACGGCGCTCACTTGCCTTCCTGTAACCCTGGCCTGTCACAACCAGATCCCAGGGCATAAGTCATCATTCATATTAGGTGGTTGATGACCAGTTCAGCATCACTGTGTCTTTTTGCCTCAGGTGTTTGGATATTTGGCTAGGCACTAGTGAGCTGGTGAACTTAGGAAAACACTGCCATTGAAGTGCTCTGAGCCTTGGTTTCTACCTCAGTCAGGGGAAGAGACCCCTGCCTTCAGAGCAAGTGAGGGTAAGTCCGCCTCAGAGATTCTTGCTTGAAAACTTCAGTGTCCTCTCAACTGTTCGTACACTCATTCCACTTAGGACCAATGCTTATACGAAAAACTGCATCTCTGGGAAGTGTTAATTTTAAGAGACTAAGTGGGAAGGAAAAGTTTTTATTTTTATTTTTCTCCTGAACAGCCCACAATTACTGATGTTTCCGAAAATCACTGTTTTGGCAACTGAATATTCAGCTTTTTTAAAGTTAGAAACCAGGGAATCCTTAGTTTTTGTTTGGGTAGCCACTAATTATTATGCACCAAAGGAAGCTGCAGATACATTGCTTTTTTATTTTTCAACAAGATGATTTTTATGACTGCCTTCTCATCTCAGGTATTTCTAACTCTCCCTGCATTAATATGGACTTTAGTTTGTACTTCTTGAAGCAAACAATATTAGAAAGGAGACCAAGGGTATACTGCTAAAAGTAGCACTGACCTGCATGTAAGTTTCTCAAGAGGCAGGTCAGGTGGTCTGGTATTCCCATCTCTTTAGTACTTGACCTCAGTAAAATTATATTGCAAAGATAATGCATGAATCATAATTTAATTTGGACAATCCAGCCTTAATGTCCATAGAAAACCACTGTTTTTAACTCCAGAAAGATAATTTAAAATCTGTAAACTTTCCCATTCCAATCACTCCAGTTTTGATCTAATCCCACTCTCTTTCTTCAGTGATGTGAGCCCCTCTTCCACCTGTAAGGATTAGATTTTAATTTTCAATGACTCATCCATCCCTTTCTTATAGAAAGATCATACATCCACCCTTTCCTAATGCAACCTGTAGAGACTTCCTGTTGGAGGAGTAACTTCCCTTCCTCATCAACGTGAGGCTTGGCCACGTAACTTGTTCAGTGGAACGTGAGGAGACAAGACATGGGTTGCATTTGAACAGAAATTTGAATAGGCATCACATCTTTTAGGCAGTTCTCTTTCCCTCTGCTACTGAGCAGATGTTCCAAGTGGTGCTGCTCCTTCAGTTTGCATCTGGGGATAAGAAGCTGCCATAGTGAGTCATAGCACCTGACCCATCGCCTGCCATGTAACATAGCTGAGAGAGAAATATTTGCAAACCACTGGGATTTGTGGGATCATCTGCTACTGCAGCGAGGTTGACTAACCCAACCTGGAGTGGCTTTAACTGCTTTGAGGATAGTTGGAATAAAGGAATGTTTGGACTTAGCCCTTGTAATGTTTCTCATATCATATGAAGATAAAAGTTTTCAGGAAAGGTCCCTAATTGTACTGGACATTTCCCTTGGGTCACCAGCTTGATTAGGGACAATCGATGCTTTTAGCCTCCTCTTAATGGTAAACAAAATGAAACCAAGCCAAACCACAATGTTTCTCTACAAGCTCCAAGCACCATGTACCCTAAATAATTGAAAAGTTTTAACGATTTAATTTTTCATGTTGTGCTTTGCAAAATGCCCTCAGACTACAGACAGATAAATGATGTCTGTAAAAAGCACAAAGGAAAAAAATGTCCACAGTTCTTGAATACTGGTAATTATCACATTCTGAAAAATACTGTGTCATAGTCTGACTTGATGAAATCATTAAAATGTGATTTGAAAACTATAATTTGCCCTAGACAGAGTCCTTTTCAAATTAAAGACTAGATGATTATATAGCTGAACATCTAAATAATGAGAGGTTTTCAGTAAATTTTATCGTTTCTGTATGTTGAATGTCCCAATGCTTGTCTTTATGTCTTCATATTCATTTATATTTCGATTTTTTTGTTGTATGTATGTATTTATGTATGTATTAGTTTTTAGTTTCAGTAATGGAAAAAAATTTCACGCTTAACCATAAAGTTACCTTTTAAAATGTTGTTGTTTTTTACAATTGCCATTGTTCAGTCATTAAGTGATATCCAACTCTTTGTGACCCCTTGGAGTGCAGCACCAGGCTTTCCTGTTCTTCACTATTTCCCAGAGTTAGCTCAGATTCATATCCATTGAGTCAGTGATGCTATCTAACTATATCATCCTCTGCCACCCCCTTTTCCCTTTGCCTTCAATCTTTCCAAGCATCAGAGTCTTTTTCAATGAGTTGGGTCTTTGCATCAGGTGGCCAAAGTTTTGGAGCTTCAATTTTAGCATCAGTCCTTCCAATAAATATTCAGGACTGACTGATTTGATCTCCTTGCTGTCCAAGGGACTCTCAACAGTCTTCTCCAGCACAACAATTCAAAAACTTCAATTCTTCAGCACTCAGCCTTCTTTATGGTCCACCTCTCACATGGGTACATGACTACTGGAAAAACCATAGCTTTGACTATATTGGGCCTTTGTTGGCAAGGTGATATCTCTGCTTTTTAATATGCTGTTTTTCAATAATTTTAAGAGTGTACTAAAATATTGAGTGGTTTAATTTACATAACATTGATGAAATACATCTAATACACAGAAGGTTAAATACTGGGGGTATTGTAATGAAAAAAGAAAAAAAAAAACCCTCGGAAAGATAAATCAACAACTTTAGATCATGGACTCAACTTGACATATAAACATTAAAATATTAGTTTTGTTAATGGTAAGACCTAAACTGAGGCTTCGCACCAAGAATAGCTGGTTGATCGCATACTTCCACCCCTTCTAAAACCACGCTAAGGTGGAGATAAAGGGACACTTCAGGAGGATATAAATCTACCAGGACAATGAGAATTGAGAGGGGTAGGAAACACCAGCACATGTTGGAGGCTGGAACACAGGTAGAAGGATGTGGCTGTCATAGCAACTTGGAGGGAGCTGTGTCCTAACCTAGGGGAGAAAGCCAGAATAATACAGTTCAAACACAGACCACCAAAGACTCAGAAATTGGTAGACCCAGATAATTCCACAGGTAAAAATAAAAATGAGGCTAAAAGCAGAAAGACTGGTTGAAAGTCTGTTGAAAAAGCAGTTGAATCTCTACACTTCTTGACCTCCATACCAATGGAGTTGTCCTGGTATACCAGCAAAGGGCTGGGTGTTTATTTTCTGGTTTTGTAAAGTCTCTTGACTAAGGAACTCAGATATGGGTAAGATCAAGATGACAAATTTACTGGACAGAGAAGAGTAGCTCCTGGTCTCTGTGACTAGAGGAAGCCTGCATGCAGCAACCAAGACCCAGTGCAGCCCAAAACAAACATAAATAAATAATTTTTAAAAAGAACATTCTCTCATATCACATGCAGAAATAAGCTCAAAGTGGTTTAAAGACTTAAACAAGACATGACGCTGTAAAACTAATAGAAGATAGGCAAAACAACAGTCTCTGACATAAGTTGTAGCAATATTTTTTAGATCAGTCTCCCAAGGAAAAAGAAATAAAAGCAAAAATAAAGAATGAAACCTAGTCAAACTTAAAAGGTCTTGTGTGGCAAAGGAAACCAGCAACAAAACAAACAAAACAACCCTACAGACTGGGAGAAAATAATTGCAAAAGATGTGACTAACAAGGGGTTGATTTCCAAAATAATCAAACGTTCATGGATCTCAGTATCAAAAAAACAAATAACCCGATCAATAAATAGACAAGAGGCCTGAATAGACATTCCCCCGAAGAAGACATACAAATGGCCAACAGGCATAGGAAATGATGCTCAATAACTCTAATACAGAAATGCAAATCAAAACTGCACTGAGATAATCGGCTTACAGTAGTCAGAATCTGTCATCAAGAAGTCTGCAAATAATAAATGCTGAAGAGGGTATGGAGAAAAGGAATCCTCTTAACTTACTGATGGGAATGTAAATTGGTGCAGCCACTATGCAAAATAGTATGGAGTTTCCTTTAAAAATAGAGATACCATATGATCCAGCAATACTACTCCTGAGCATAAATCAGGCAAAGACTAAAACTCTAATTCTGTTACTGAAAGTTGGATTGTGGCTGCTTGCCACTCTGTAGCCAATAAAGAAGCAAGGCTGGTGGAAAGAAAAGTTTGCTTCATTTCAGAGGCTGGCAGTTGTGGGAGGCAGGGAATTCATGTACAAAAGTCAATTCTCTCACACTGATAATCAATGGGCAAGAGCTTTTATAGGTCAAGGTAGGGTGTTACATTCAGACAATCAGTCAGTTCTGACAGTCATCTTAAAAAAAATATATATATATGTATATATTTGGCTGTTCTGGGTCATAGTTACAACATGTGGGATCTGGTTCCCTTGCCAGGGATCGAACACAGGCACCCTGTATTGAGAGCATAGAGAGTCTTAGCCACTGGACCGCCAGGAAGTCCTGATGGGCATCTGAATCTGGTCATGCAGTGTCTGATCAGTGTCATCTTGAGTGTTTTGAATATGGTTAGTCTTCAGTCCTACGGGCAGTTTGGTCCCATTTCTTTGAGGTTAGATCTCAGAATTGTGGCAGTTATGCCATGGCTACGGTCTGGTTATCATGTAGTTAACTTTTTCCACCCGGTGAGGGTTTCGATATCTACAAGACACCTTAAAGGATATGGCTCAGAATATTATTTATAGCCCTTGAGGAGGAACTAAAGGTCCCAATTTTGCTTAATGATTAAACTATTATTAATTGATCTTGTTTGACTGTTTTCCTTTGCTTCTGCATTTTCTCACTTCTCTGATTAAACTTTGGCTAAAGTCTTTCTGGAGCTAAAAAGCAGATGAAGGACATGGGGTAGTGGAAAGACCATAGTGCTCTGCTCCATTTCAGTTTGAAAAGCTATACACATCCCAATATTCATAGCAGTATTGTTCACTATAGCCAAGACATGGGAACAAACTAAGTGTTCATCAACAGATGTATGGATAAAGAAGAGGTGGTACATGCACACACACACACACACACACACACACACGTAAACACACACACAAAGGAATATTATTCAGCCATGAGAAGAACGATTATTGCCATTTATATCTATGTAAGAATGTTATTTCGGAGAAGGCAATGGCACCCCACTCCAGTACTCTTGCTTGGAAAATCCCATGGATAGAGGAGCCTGGTAGGCTAGAGTCCATGGGGTCCCTAGGAGTCAGACACGACTGAACGACTTCACTTTGTTTCACTTTTCACTTTTATGCACTGGAGAAGGAAATGGCAACCCACTCCAGTGTTCTTGCCTGGAGAATCCCAAGGATGGGGGAGCCTGGTGGGCTAACGTCTATGGGGTCTCACAGAGTCAAACACGACTGAAGCGACTTAGCAGCAGCAGCAGCAAGCATGTTATTTGGAAGTATATAGGGAAAGATAGGGCATTCCAGGTGGCTCAGTGGTAAAGAATCTGCCTGCCAATGCAGGGAACACAGGAGATACAGATTTGATCCCTGTGTCAGGAAGATCCCCTGGAGTGGAAAATGGCAACCCACTCCAGTGTTCTTGCCTAGAAAATTCCACAGACAGAGGAGCCTGGTGGGCTACAGTCCATGGGGTTGCAAAGAGTTGGACATAACTGACCACAGAGAACAGGAAAAGACAAAACCAGTTAAAAAGAGATAAATGAAGTTGCATTATTGTGAAATGCTGGTGGTTGCAGAGGCTGCTGTTTTTCATAGCAAGCCTTGTGGAATTATGTAACTCTTTAAACTATAGATATGTATTACCTTGATACAAATATATGAGAAATTAAACCATTAAAAAAAAAAACCTGTATTAAAGAGGAGGCTTTGAGGTGAAGCCAAACAGCTGAATGTAAATTTGGCCAACTTGGTTTCCTTTCAAGAACTGAGTTCTGGGGGGCACCCTAATTGTCAGGGACACTTGAGATGGCACTGTTAGGACTGTTGGAGGAGAATCAGGTTGTGGGGGGTCCTGGGGGCCAGTGAAGCAAGTATTTCAAGGAGGAATGGTTGGGCTTCTCAAATGCTGCTGAGAAGAAAATAAGAAAGCTCCAAAATGACCACTGGAATAAAGATTATACAAATGCCAGGTGTTTCCTTGAGATTTCCAGCCTATAGAAAGAAACTATTAGCCTCCTAGTTTAGTGATTCCCAAATCAAAATTACCTGGAACGCTGAAAACAAAGCTCTGTAATTCACACACATAAACACTCACACACATGTGCATACACACCCACTCAAAACTGAGCTAGAGTTAGATCCCTGGGTTTGTGGGGTGGGATTTGGAACCTATATTTCAAGGCATTGTAGTTCTGATTCTAGA
The DNA here is from genome assembly GCA_006408675.1 of Madoqua kirkii. Classification (NCBI taxonomy): domain Eukaryota; kingdom Metazoa; phylum Chordata; class Mammalia; order Artiodactyla; family Bovidae; genus Madoqua; species Madoqua kirkii. Next base: position 5,289 of record SJYC01066448.1, on the reverse strand, counting down.
GGTCAGCAAGGCTTGGGAACACTGGCCTCGCTAGGCTTTATCTGGAGCAGGAGTTGACAGCTGGACACTGGCCATATCGAAGATTCCAGTCCCTCCTCAAACTTCACGTTTTTTTCTTAAGGTTTTGAGTGTCTTGTTTTAAAATATTGGACAATAACAAAAGTGAACAACTGTGTCTTGCAAGTTTTTTTTCGTCTAGTTTTACATTATTGCAAGTAGTATCTATTCTTATGCATTATCCCACTGGTTATTCAGACTTGAAGAGTTTGTTTCTTCTTAATGACAGTGCTAAATGAGTATCGAGACAAAGTGGCAAAACTTCTCTTTCAATGGCTTTTGTAAAGAAAGAGCAAACAACGCAGTTTCTGTTACAATTATTAATCCTGTAACCATCTTTTAAGCCATAAAGACTTATGAAACAGTAAAATTAAATAATTTTTCTTATATAAATGATTATGTATTTCTATTTGGCAATCTGGTAATACTATTCTCTTCTCTGAAAGTAACTATAACTCTGAAAACAGCTTCTTTTTATTGTGGTAAAATATGCACATTATTAGCCACTTTAATAACTTTCAAGTGTATGGTTCTGTGGCATTAAGTACATTTACATTGTTGAATTAAGTACATTCACATTGTTGTGGTACCAGTACCATCTCCAAGACTAAAAGAGCTCTTTTTTTAAATGTTTGAAGATAGTTTTACATGCTTAATATTACTTAAAAAATTAAATGCTGGCCAAGCTAATAAAAATTAATATAAATATTAAGAGACTGTTAATAAAATTATTAGTATCTTGAATCAAGAAACTTGATTGATCAAGATATCAATCAAGATACTTGATTAAATCAAGATTGAATCAAGATTGCTGGGAGAAATATCAATAACCTCAGATATTCAGACAACATTACCCTTGTGGCAGAAAGTGAAGAAGAGCCTCTTGATGAACGTGAAAGAGGAGAGTGAGAAAGTTGGCTTAAAGCTCAACTTTTGATTCAGAAAACTAAGATCATAGCATCCGGTCCCATCACGTCATGACAAATAGATGGAGAAACAGTGGAAACAGTGGTAGACTTTATTTTCTTGGGCTCCAAAATCACTGCAGATGGTGACTGCAGCCATGAAATTAAAAGACACTCCTTGGAAGAAAAGTTATGACCAACCTAGACAGCATGTTAAAAAGCAGTGACATTACTTTGCCAACAAAGGTCCATCTAGTCAAAGCTATGGTTTTTCTAGTTGTCATGTATGGATGTGAGAGCTGGACTATAAAGACAGCTGAGTGCCAAAGAACTGAAGCTTTTGAACTGTGATGTTGAAGAAGGCTCTTGAGAGTCCCTTGGAACACAAGGAGATCCAACTAATCCATCCTAAAGGAAATCGGTCCTGAATATTCATTGGAAGGACTGATGTTGAAGCTGAAACTCCAATACTTTGGCCACCTGATGCGAAGAGCTGGCTCATTGGAAAAGACCCTGATGCTGGGAAAGATTGAGGGCAAGAGGAGAAGGGGACGACAGAGGATGAGATGGTTGGATGGCATCACTGACTCAATGGACACAAGTCTGAGTAAACTCCGGGAGTTAGTGATGGACAGGGAGGCCTGTCGTGCTGCAGTCCATGGGGGTCACAAAGAGTTAGACATGTCTGAGTGACTGAACTGAACTGAACTGAATTGAGTATCTTGAAATATTACATTTTCCACTTTTTTCCCCCTACTATTTTAGTTTTCTATTGCTGTATAACAAATTACTTGAGTTATCAGCTAAAAGCAACACATATTTTACATTTTTTCATCATAAGTTTTTGAAAAGTGTTGAGTTTATTACACGAACTTTTAGATCTCATTTAGGACAGACCTCATTCCAAGCGCTCACTGACTACCTTTAACATCCTTACTGCATGAAGACACCAGTTACAACTGCAGGGACCTGACACTTAGACCTTTTTTTTCCTGGATCTCAGAAGCAGTAGATTGCAGGATAAAGGCATAAGCTTGTGGCAGTTGTATCAATTACATGCAATTTACTTTGTACCATCCTGGCTTTGTAGGAGGCCCATGAATGGTCTTAACCAGCTGCACTCCCTCTAGACGGAGAAACTGGGACCTCTAGGGCACATTTCTTGTCCTGATACCATGGGAGGATGTGGTCTAGAACAGGGGTCTCCAACCACTGGCATCTAATGCCTGATGATCTGAGGTGGAGCTGCTGTAATAATAATAGCAATAAAGTGTACAAAAATGTAATGCACTTGAATCATCCCCCTTCTCTCCAGTCTGTGGAAAAATTGTCTTCCACAAAATCAGTCTCTGGTGCTAAAAATGTTGGGGACGACTGTTCTAGAAAATAGTAGTGTTTGGGTTCCCCTGTAGTTCAGTGGTAAAAGACTCTGTCTGCCAATGCAAGAGACACAGGTTGGATCCCTGGTCTGGGAGGATTCCACACGCCGTGGGGCAACTATGCCCCTGTGCCGCAACTACTGAACCTGTGCTCTAGAAGCCAGGAGCCACAGCTACTGAAGCATGCTTACCCTGGAGCCTGTGTTCTGCGAGAAGAGAAGTCAATGCAGTGAGAAGCTTGTGCATTCCAACTAGAGGTAGCCCCCATTCTCCACAACTAGAGAAAAGCCCTCTCAGCAACGCAGCAGGGCCAAAAATAAATGAATACATATTTTAAAATAGAGAGAAAATATCAATGTTCCAAGACCCTGTCTGCTGACAGGCTTAACTTGAGGAAGTTTATACAACACCCAGGGGTTCCCTGGTGGCTCAGATGGTAAAGAATTCACCTGCAGTGTGGGAGACCTGGGTTTGATCCTTGGGTTGGGAAGATCCCTTAGAGGAGGGTATGGCAACTCACTCCAGGATTCTTGCCTAGAGAATCCCCATGGACAGAGGAGCCTGGCAGACTAGAATCCATGGTATCACAAAGAGTCGGACACAACTAAAGTGACTAAGCACAGCACAGCCTAGCACGTACCACATACGGAGCTTCCCAGGTAGCTCAGTAGTAAAGAATCCACCAACCACTGTAGGAGACTCAGATTTGATTCCTGAGTTGGAAAGATGCCCTGGAGGAGGAAATGGCAATCCACTCCAGTATTCTTACCTGGAAACTGGAGGGCTACAGTCCATGGGGTTGGGTTGCAAAGTTGGACAGGACTGAAGTGAGTGAGCACATATAAGGCACAGACAAAATGATTATTATTGGCTTATCAGAACTGTAGCAAGCTATCACTACAACTTACATGTACCCACAAAGGTAGCTTCTGTAGTTCAATAGCAGGTCTGTCTTTCCTTCCCTACCATGAAGATGCTGAGAACACTCACATGCTGGTGATGGGAGTGAGCATGGGTAGAGCCACCTTGGAAAATAAGTGAAGTAGAAAATGGACACACTAAACTTCAGCATTTCCATCCTAGGAATATAGGATAAAGCTGGGCTCTGCAGACCTTTTCTGTAAAGGGCCGAATAGTAAATATTTGGGACTCAGTGGGCCAGCAGCTCTTCGGCACAGCTCTTCAACTCTGCTGCTATGCTTGGAAAGCAGCTGTAGACAACATGGACCTGAATGGGTGTGTTTGTGTTCCGACAACACTTTATTTGGAGACACTGAAATTTGAATTTTATGTAATATTCTCATGTCACAGATACTCTTTATCTTCCAACCATTTCAAACATGCAATCATTCCCAAACTGAAGTGAAGTCACTCAGTCACGTCTGACTTTGTGACCCCATGGACTGTAGCTTACCAGGCTCCTCTGTCCAACGGATTTTCCAGGCAAGGGTATTGGAGTGGGTGCCATTTCCCAACTTGAGGGCCATACAAAAACAAGAAGCCTATTGTCCTAGAAGAGCTATTGCACACGTATAGTGAGAGGCTCATGCAGGAAGTTTCCAGCAGTGTAACTTATAATTGCAACAAAATAAGTGTACCCCTAAAGCATAAACAGTAAGCAACAGTTTGATGATTTTCATTCTTAAGGTGGGAAACTGCATAGCACTGAAAATGCATGAACTATACTTACATGTATCAGTATGAACAAGTTGAAAACACTTAATATTGATCAAAAAAGTATGTCACAGAAGAATTCATAGAGCATGAATTCATAATTATATTTAGGGTAAAAAAGGCAGAATTGAACAATATATTTAGATGATAAAACTATAATGAAAGGCAAGGAAATTATAAACACATATTCTAAGAAAATGGTTCCCTTAGGTATGAGGAGAGATGGATATAGCATAAAAAGCATGAAGGGGCTTCCAAGTTATTGCATGTTTCTTAAGTTTCCACACTGGACATGTTGTTATTGTTCAGTTTCTGTTATGTCCAGTCCCTGTGACCACATGAGCTGCAGCACACCGGGCTGCCCTATCCTTCACTATCTCCCAGAGTTTGCTTAAACTCATGTCTGTTGAGTCGGTGATGATGTTCAGACTCTGCTGCCCCCCTCTCTGCCTGCCTTCAGTCTTTCCCAGCGTCAAGGTCTTACCATGTAGAAGCGCCTTTTCTTTTCATAGTTTATGGTATTATATAAATAATATATACATATACATTTTACTAATTTTTGAAAAAGAATTTCTGCTGAAAATTTGAAGCTGGTATAGTGCTTGATTTTGCAGATTTATGTATTAGTTTAGCAAATGAATCTTAGTTTTATAGTAAAGGGCGCCCTCTTCAGGCACTATGTCCAATGTTGTTAAGATATTGAACAGAAAATGACAAAATCCAGAAACTCAGAATCAGCACTAAAAGGCACTTTATGGCCTATTCTGTGTCTAACTTTAAGCAGTATGAAGTATTTTATTTTGGGAAATCTCCAGAAAAGCATGATTTTTTTCTATTATTATTTAATAATATAACTTAATTTAGTTAAAAATCCATGTTTATTTCCTAATTCCTATTTCTTATCAATATATTAATATAAAGTCCATTCGACTTTTTTTTTGGAAAAGTTAAGGTACAACTACAGGAATGCTTATTATAGGATTCCTCCCTTGACCTGTGATAATACCAATAAAGTAGGAAAGGCTGAATTTCTTGTCATTGGCAATAATTTATATATTCTTGAAAGTATTTCAGAATTCTATTCATATTCAAAGATAAAAACTATCCAGATCTAAGATCTTGTGGTTTTCTGAATAAGCCTTCATTTAATGTGTATACTATAATACAGTCCATGAAAACTATTTATACAAAAATTACTCTTTAGTCAGCAATTGTTAAAAATACAATGGAATTAATAAATCTATTCTTTTGGTCCAGGCATTGTAATTTAGGTA
>SJYC01066445.1:0-15597 GCA_006408675.1 Madoqua kirkii | reverse complement strand
TGTGGGAGTTGGTGATGGACAGGGAGGCCTGATGTGCTGCAATTCATGGGGTCGCAAAGAGTCGGACATGACTGAGCGACTGAACTGAACTAAACTGATGAGTTTCTGTGTGACTTTGATGTATAACACACAGAGACATTAGGAATAAGAAAACCCATATGTACTGGCAGTTTGCTTTAACAAGTTCTTCATATTGCCTCATTTATAGAGATATAGCTTAACATTTTAGTACATCTATTAGCTTTTTCAGAAAAATTTATTTGACTGTGCTGGATCTTTAGTTGCAGCATTCAGGATCTAGTTCTGTGACTGGCGATAAAACACCAGGCCCTTGTGTTTGGAGTACATAGTCCTTACTATTAGATTTAAAGAGTAAATTGGACCATGTGTGCTGTGCCAAGCTGCTTCAGTTGTGTCCAGCTCTTTGAAACCCTATGGACTGTAGCCAGCCAGGCTCTTCTGTCCATGGGATTCTCCAGGTAAGAATACTGGAGTGAGTTGCCAAGCTCTCTTCCAGGGGATCTTTCCAACCCAGGGATCAAACCTGTGCCTCTCATGTCTCCTGTATTGGCAGGTTAATTCTTTACAACTAGCACCACCTGGGAAGCCCTGAAGGGCTAGATGCTCAGTCATGTCTGACTCTTTGCAATGCCATGGACTGTAGCCAGCCAGGAGAGGTCTATGGAATTCTCCAGACAAGAATACTGGAGTGGGTTGCCATTCCCTTCTCCAGGAGATCCTCCCGACCCAGGAATCAAACACAGATCTCCTGCACTGCAGGCAGATTCTTTACTATCTGAGCCACTAAGCAAGCTAGAGTGAGAAATTATTGTTGATCGTTTGCCTATTTGCCATTAAATTCACTCTCTGCTGTCTTCCTGATCTTCTCTGTCTCATAGGGGCCTACATTTCTCAGGCTCTCTTGTTGACTGGTTTCTTGACCAGTCAGCTAAAAGGGAGGCAGGAAAAGGCTTGAGACAAAGAGGAGAGAAGCCAGAGCATTTTTCTCTGTGTCTGGGTATCCCTTCTTTCTTCTTCCTTCTTTTTTTCCCTCGTCACCTTCCTCCATTTCTCTCTCTCTCTATCCCTGGTGGAGTCTCCAAGGGCAATTGCATATCTCCCTCCTGCCCATTAGTCCCTCTCCTTTGGGCATCTTGGCCTCCCTGGTAGCTCAGTTGGTAAAGAATCCACCTGCAATGGGGGAGACCTGGGTTCTATCTCTGGGTTGGGAAGATCCCCTGGAGAAGGGAAAGGCTACCCACTCCAGTATTCTGGCCTGGAGAATTGCATGGACTGTACAGAGCCAGACATGACTGAGTGACGTTCATTCATTTTGGGCATCTTGCACTGGAAAGCCTGTGTCTCTTCCTACTGACATCCTTGTCCTGGGGGTGATATTGACTTCCATATCTAAATTCTGGGCAGTCTCACTACCCCTGTTTGGCCTCTCAAGTCCTTTTATAAATTCATTGTATTAGATTTTCACTGTTTGAAAGACCTAAAGTGTTTTTGTTCTGATAGGATCCGACTTGATGCAACATTTATGGTGAGAACTAAATGTTTGTAATTCACTTGATCTTCAGCTGAATTTTAAAGTCATCAGACTCAGAGCTTCCTGTTACCTGAGAACACTTCTGTGCAGGTGTGTAATTATGATCTAGAGCAAAGTGTGCCTAAGTGTTAATCACTCAGTCATGTCTGACTCTTCCTCTGTCCATGAGATTTCCCAAGCCATATTGGAGTCTGTTGCCATTTCCTTCTCCAGGGGATCTTCCTGACCCAGGGATGGAACCCAGGTCTCCTGGATTGCAGGCAGATTCTTTACTATCTGAGTACCAGGGAAGCCCAAAATGTGCCTAGCCATCCATCAGATTCTTTCTCTTTCCTTCCATACACTCAGCTAGATTCCATTTCCCAACCATGCAATGGATTTGCCAGCTGGGAAATGGGACATATACAGGTAGAATTTATGTCTGGGACTTCCTGGCCCAATCTATAAAACTCTTCCTTCTCTCTCACTTCCCCTTCTGCTGACTGGACTTCACCACTCAGGGAAACTCTGGAAGTAGATATTGAAGATGTCAGGCCTTCCATCTGCCTTCATCCTTGACTGTCTGTAGAGCAGACCCTTCTCACATAAACCAATTGGACTTGAGATGAGTGGGAGAAAAACTTCCAGTGTGAATAATCACTGAGAGTTGGGAATTGGCCTGTTATAGCACTGAATGTTACCTTAACCAATATATGACCTGAGAAAAATTTTTATTGAGGAGCATAGGGGCTTTGAATGGACGTACATGCACTTAGAACCCCCATTCTGCCACTAACCAGTTGTCTGACTTTGAATGAGTCATTAACTCTTTATAATCCTCAGTTTCCTCTTCTGTAAAACAGTACTATTCCCATGGTTATATGGTAAGCAATTACTATACCTAATATCTATATGTGTCATTTCATAATTAATATTATACTATATCACATGTAATTAGTGAGAATAATTACTTTATTTTTGTTATTATTCAACTAGAAAGTAGATCTTAAAAATACTTTCCCTTGCTTTGTATCTCATATAACCTCATGATGCACCAGAATAAATTAAAGTGCTGTTTTTTAGGTAAATGGAACTTCATTATGGAGTTAGTCACATGGCCATGGAACTCTCCAGTGTTATCATTAGGCTTTTCCACTGTAGTTGCTGGAAAATAACATGACTGAGTCTATCTTCCTAGGGAAACTTTAATGTGCATTTGAAAAGATAAATAGGAGCAGGACTTTATTAACCACAGCCTCACCAGACCTCCCTAGGTAGGACTTATGACTCCTTGCTGTGAGCCTTCATTGCACATTTGACTCTGGACTCTCACTTGTTGCCCAGCTTGCCTCTCTGCATCAGCATACAGCAAACAGATGAAAGAAAGTTCAGTGAAGGAAGAACCAAGAGTGGCTGGTGAAGCACTCCCAAGCTACAAGAGTAGGAGCCACTACCAGCCCTGGCCTGAGGGAGCACTGGAAGGGAATGGCGACTGGAATCTAGCTCTACCTGTGGCTCTGGGGGATGGCCGCTCCCCATCTGTGCATAAAAGTCAGCCTCCAGGGGCTCTGGACAGCGTCAGGGAAGGTGGAATGTGGATCCAAAGGACACAGGAGAAAATCCAGTACCCTGTCCCCATGGGTAGAACTGTGAGCTTCTTGCCAATAGTAAATTCTTTGTCTTGTTGCTTTCTTAACCCCCATGCTTCAAAAAGGACACAATGATTATTAGAGGAACAAGTGAACATGGGAAACAAAGATGCTTGCATTTAAATTTGAAGAAATTTAAGTATTTAAGTGAGGTTCCTATCAGCTTCGCAGGTGGCTCAGTGGAAAAGAATCTGCCTACCAATGCAGGAGACGCTGGAGATGTGAGTTTGATCCCTGGGTTTGGAAGATCCCCCGGAGGAGGAAATGGCAACCTGCCCCAGTATTCTTGCCTGGAAAATCCCATGAACAGTAGAGGCTGGAGACCTACAGTCCATGGGGTTGCAAAGAGTCTGACACAACTGAGCCACTCAACATATGCACAATGTTCCCATCTTCTTAATTTGCCCTGTGGATTGAGAGACTCTCTCCTGGAGATGAAAGCTCTAACTGAACCGTGGTGATCATTGCTTCCTGAGCATCCCAGTCCTTGTTGTGGGTGGGCAATTGCTCTTCTCCTCTGAGGGTCACTCCTGGCCTGTGGCCAGTGTGTCCCAGCACAAGTCAGCCTTCAAGGCTGCAGTGCTGTTTCGGAAGCCCTTCACAAAGTCAAATGGCTTCTTCCATCAATGCCCAGGGGCTTGTGACTCTGCAGCCTAGATTTCTTTGATCTTTTCCTTGCTAGCTCTTGTCTCACTAAACTCTGCATTTTAACATCTAGGCTGATATTTTTCCTTTTACTGTAGGTCCAGCACTGTCAATCCTCATTTTGTCAGCCAGTGGTTAAAAACAGATAACCAGTAATGGCAACAGAGAAGGAGCATCAGAGGAGGGGTACTTTCAGTACATCTCAACTCACTTCAAGAGAGTGGCACTCACTGGTTGCTGTAGGGGTGGACTGTAGGATCTGTTATATTTTCCTTCACGATGTAATGTTCCATATCATGCTTTTTTTCTTTCCATTTTTAATTCATTTAATAATTTTTGGCTGTGCTGGGTCTTTGTTGCTGCAAGCGGGCTTTCCCTAGTTGCAGTGTGTGAGCTTCTCAATGCAGTGGCCTCTTTTGTTGCAGAGCACAGGCTCTAGGGTGAAAAGGTTTCTGTAGCTTCAGCACATGGGCTTAGTTGCCCCTCAGCATGTGTGATCTTCCTGGACCAGCGATCCAACCCATGTCCCCTACTTTGGCAAGTAGATTCTTAACCACTGGACCACAAGGAAAGTCCATATGACATTTCTTTTTTCAGTTTTGGCTCAGAAAAATAATGTCGAGGCAAATAGTGTGTAATAAATCAGCACTATTCCAGGGCTGCTGTAAATAGGATACTCATGTGTGAGTGCTTAGTTGCTCAGTTGCATGCAACACCATAGACTGTAGCCCACCAGGATCCTCTGCTCATGGGGTTTCTCAACAAGAATACTGGAGTGGGTTGCCATTTCCTTCTCCAGGGAGAACTTCCTGATCCAGGGATCAAACCGAAGTCTCCTGCATTGCAGGCATATTCTTTACCACTGAGCCACTGGGGAAGCCAAAATAGGATATGCATTTACTGATAAAAGAGAAACTTTTAAAGAAAGTTACAGAAACTATTAATAATACTACTGCTGCTACTGCTAACTCACTTCAGTCGTGTCCAATTCTGTGCGATGCCATAGATGGAAGCTCACTAGGCTCCTCTGTCTCTGGGATTCTCCAGGCAAGAATACTGGAGTGGGGTGCCATTGCCTTCTCCAATGCATGAAAGTGAAAAGCGAAAGTGAAGTCGCTCAGTTGTGCCGACTGTTACCAACCCCATGGACTGCAGCCTACCAGGCTCCAGGTAGGTACCCTGAAGGGTCCGTTCTCATGACCTCACCCCACGGTAACGGAAGAGGCTAATTGTTATGATCTGTATAATAAAGTACATATCTTAGGATCTGTATAATTAAAATGGTACTTTGAAGTATCTTTACTCCAAAGGTACATAAAATTGAGTTAAATGAAACCCCGTTCAGAAATCAGACTCCTAGTTCCTACACAGATTTTCCTTTCATCTGTTATCCATATACCTTTTAGACAAAGGACAGGAAAAGAGTCAACCGAAGTAACGGAATAAACGAGACTTTAGACAATCTTCCTTTTATAATCTTTGTCTTTAAACAAGCCTTTCCATAGTGGTCAATGGAGGTCCATACACGTCGAAATCATAGTTGATCAAAAATTTCGGAATTAAAAATTGTCGGTAGTCATTAGTGATTCGAGTAAGTGTAAAGGATGTGACTCGTACAGTGGTTTCCCGAGTCTAGTTCAAAGAAAAACCGGTACTGAATCAGTACACTTGAAACCGGTTCGAAGGGATCATAAAAATAATATCCTTTCTAAAAGAGTCCCTCTGTTCTACAAAAAGGAAGGTAAACACTACTGGCTTAATTCTCTGTCTCCCGTATTTCGTCATACAAGAACATTAGAGTTTGTATGGATATGTACTAGATATAAAACAAGTACTTTAGTGACAAATAACCTAGACTTTTGGTTTAGGCCCTAGATTTGATCCTCCAGGGATTTGATGAGAAGTAGACATGGTCTCCTCCCTCCACAAGCTTCTCTAGTTGGAGAGAAAATAAATGTTTAATTTAATAACTAGGCAAACTGAAATGTGAGCGCCATCACAAAGTGTATTTGATTAACAACCATCTGAGGGGAAGAGAGACTATACATTTGGAGTTCTGAAAAGAGAGAGCTGATTGAAGACAATTCAGAGAATATTCTAAAACGGAAAAGGAGATGAGATTGGTAGATTCTGAAATAACAAGAGTTGGTGGAAGAAATGATGGGAGCAAAGGTTCCCAGAGATTTGTTGTTACCCCCCTTGAACTTGAATTCTCTGTCATGCCTGAAATCAGTAAATGTGTAAATCCAGAGGAAATAGCTTACTTATAGCATCATGATGATGGGTTTCTGACTCTTGTGGGCCAGACAGTTGTGTGCACCAATGAACATGTCTATAATCTTTCCTAGGTAGGATGCTCAGATTGTGATGGAGGATAAGAGAAACTGGATAAGTGATTCCATTTTAGAAAGAATGTTAAGGGTTAGGGTTAGTTCAGTGGTTAGGACTTTGTGCTTTCATTACTAAGGGATTGTTTTGCTTCAAGACCAGAAGTCAGAAATGTAATACAGAAGGAGGTAAGTGAGAAAATCAGTATTGGCAAATTATTCTGTCAATAGATGTCCAGATACTGACAGTGAGTTACAAAATATATTTATTATAATAGGATACAATATGTATAATCAAAGGCACTGACAACCAATGACAAAGCAAATAAATTAGAAATATATGCATGCATCTAAGAATTAAAAGGTCTCTATGACAGCTTTTGAACTGTGGTGCTGGAGACTATTGAGAGTCTCTTGGACTTCAAGGAGATCAAGCCAGTCAGTCTTAAAGGAAATCAACCCTGAATACTCATTGGAAGGTCTGATGCTGAAGCTGAAGCTTCAGTACATTGGCATATCTGATGTGAAAATCTGACTCATTAGAAAAGACCCTGATGCTGGGAAAGATTGAAGGCAGGAGCAAAAGGGCATGACAGAGGATGAGATGGTTGGATGGCATCACTGACTCAATGGACCTGAGTTTGATCAAGCTCTGGGAGATGGTGAAGGACAGGGCAGCCTGGTGTCCTGCAGTCCATGGAGTGGCAAAGAGTCGGACACGACTGAACGACTGAACAGCAACAGCAACTAAGAAGACTCAAAGCGCTTGTTCTCTCTGCTTATTTTTTACTGAAGTTGAGTGTGATGGGATTTCCAGCACTACTGGAATAATGCTTTGATGATTTGGGGTGTCCCCTGAATTGCTGAATGCTTACCTGCATCTCTTCCTCTGTCCATAGAGTGCCAGTGGCATCTGCCTCCACCCACCAGCTGTGACAACAAGAATGTCAGCAGACATCACCAGATGTCTCCTGGGGGCCAAAAACCACTCCTGTTGAGAACCATTGGTTTAGACAAATGGATGAATGTTTTTAAAAAGTGAGTCCTGAATAGGTTTAACAAAGGACCATATATGTGGGAGTAGAATGGGCAGTTAGCATAGAGTAAGGGGGAAAAGAGACATTTAAAAATATTTGCATTGAGGAAGTACACGTTTAAAAAGATTGATTCACTTTCATTCGTTTGGCTGAGCCAGGTCTTAGCAGCAGAACTTGGGATCCTCTGTCTGCATTGTGGCATGCAGGACTATTAGTTGTGGCTTGTGGATTTAGCTCTTCTACCAGGGATCGAACATGGCCCCCTGCATCGGGAGTGCAGAGTCTTAGCCACTGGGAAGTCCCAATACACTCTGATTTATTCACTTTAGTCTCAGTTACTTCTAGTAGAAAACACTCAAGATAATACGTCTGGAAAAGCCACCAGCTGTCTTGAGCTCTCCAAGCCCAGGCTTGGTTAGTCTTGGCAGCTGACCTCTGCTGGCTGAGTGCAGGAACTCTGTGAGCCCAGTCTGGTGCAGACACTCACAGTTTCATCTGGCGAGTGTTCTATGACTGATCAAGTTCAAGCTAGAGTCTTGGGTGAAGCTAGTGGAGGCAGATGACCTTTCCCCAAGGTTTAGAATGTCAATGTGGACATGCTAGACATGGGGAGCATGCTCAGTTGACAAAGTCCCACACAGACGACCTTCTCAGTCTGGAGAGAGCAAGCCAAATTGCTCGGCACTACGGGCAGTGCTCTCCGGGCAGTGCTCTCCAGTCAGACAGAGCCAATACTGGCATCAACTCTTGTCACTATGAAGATTTATCTCATCAATACTGGCAGCATTCTCTTTTCAATCTCTAGGGCTGTAAGTATTGGTATCCTCTTAAGAAATGTATTATCTTTTATGTACATAAATAGAGGATATTTTATCTGAACATCTGGCACCAAAATTTCTTTTAGAATGAGAGATGACTTTATTGGAAAAAATATATATTTGGGTTCCAAAATCACTGCAGATGGGGACTGCAGCCACGAAATCAAAAGACGCTTACTCCTTGGAAGTAAAGTTATGACCAACCTAGATAGCATATTAAAAAGCAGAGACATTACTTTGCCAACAAAGGTCTATCTAGTTAAGGCTATGGTTTTTCCAGTAGTCATGTATCTATGAGAAAGTTGGACTGTGAAGAAAGCTGAGTGCTGAAGAATTGATGCTTTTGACCTGTGGTGTTGGAGAAGACTCTTGAGAGTCCTTTGGACTGCAAGGAGATCCAACCAGTCCATTCTAAAGGAGATCAGCCCTGGGTGTTCTTTGGAAGGACTGATGCTAAAGCTGAAACTCCAATACTTTGGCTACCTTATGCGAAGAGTTGTCTCATTGGCAAAGACTCTGATGCTGGGAGGGATTGCTGGCAGGAGAAGAAGGGGATGACAGAGAATGAGATGGCTGGATGGCATCACTGGCTTAATGGATGTGAGTTTGAGTGAACTCTGAGAGTTGGTGATGAACAGGGAGGCCTGGCGTGCTGCGATTCATGGGGTCGCAAAGAGTTGGACATGACTGAGCTACTGAACTGAACTGGAATGGAGGAAGAGATGTCTAAGTTACACTTCTGTGAGAAAGGTCATTATGGCTACAAATGCTTTGTGGGAAACAATGGAATAATTCTGCTTTGCCTTTTAGGGTGTGAAATGAAAGAGGGAAAGAGAAGAGAAAGGTGACAAGTAATCAAGATGGCAAAAGATTGTGTAATCTTCATGCACTCTGGAACCCCCAGAACATCACAGCAAAATCTACTTTATCAGTTTGAGGCATAATAGGCTGCAAGTTATAGAATACCAGAAACATGGTGGCCAAAATAAATGGGAATTTATCTAAAATCAGAGATTTGCAATTGTTGGCAAGGATTCAGCTAATCAATGATGCCATCAAGGACTTAGGTACTTAAAATCTTTCTGCTCAGCTATATCTTTTTAATGTTTTAAAATTCTAATTTATTCTTGGCTGTGCTGGGTCATCATTGCTGTATGGGTTTTGTTTTTTTTCCAGTTGCAGGGCACAGGCATTTCATTGCGGTGGCTTCTCTTGTTGCAGAACTGGGCTCTAGGACACGTGGGCTCAGTAGTTACTGCTCCCGGGCCCTAAAGCACAGGCTCAATAGCTGTGGCACACGGGCTTAGTTGCTCTGAGGCAAGTGGAATCTTCCCAGATCAGGGATTGAACCCTGTCTCCTGCTTTGGAAGGTGGCTTCTTTGTCACTGAGCCATCAGGGAAGCCTCTCTAGGTACTTTTCATATTTCCACTTTGCCATCCTTATTCTGCTGGCTCTTATGCTCATCCTTGTACAGTCTCAGGGAGCTGCCATGCACTCATTTATTAAATCCATATTCAAGGCAAGGAGAGAATAAAGAGAAAGACTACCAATGATGAGTGTATTTTTTTTTTTTAAGTAAACTCCCAGAAACACCCTCAGCAAGTTTCTATTTACATCACATGGTCTTCCTGAACTCAAGGGGTGAAAAGAAATAATAAGCTTTTTTTTTTTTTAGATCTGGGGGGTAGTTGCAGATCATACTGCAATTCATTTCATACTTTGGGTATAGCACACAAATTATTTGTTTTATTATCTATTTTTGGTCCTGAGGCATATGGGATCTTAGTTTCCTTACCAGGAATGGAACCTACATCCCTTGCACTGGAAGTTTGGAGTCTTAACCAGTGAACTGCCATGGAAGTCTCTAACTAGCTTTTGTATCCTCTTTCATGGGCCTCCCAGGTGGCACAGTGGTAAAGAATCCACCTGCCAATGCAGGAGACACACACGCAAGAGACGAGTCTGATCTCTGGGTTGGGAATATCCTCTGGAGAAGGAAATGGCAACACTCCAGTATCCTCGCCTGGAGACTCGCATAGACAGAGGAGCCTGGTGGGCTGCAGCCCGCGGGGCGGCAAAGAGTCAGAGAGGACTGAGTACAAGCAGAGCAGCGGCCTGGTTAACGGGGACAGCCAGGGAGAAGGCCTGGTCCTGGGCCAGCCAGCCTATACGATCTGCGGCAGCTACTGTACTCATAAACGCCGGCTGTGTGCAAGCTAGTTTAGGAAATGAAAGAAGGTGGGGACTTTCGTCTTGGAAAGTGATCTGATGTGAGCAGAAGAGTTTGTGGGAAAGTCAGAGGGCCCAGAGCCGACCTCCAGGGTGAGTGCAAATGATGGTGAGAGCTTCGGGCCTCCACAGGCTGTGGATCTGGGGGGTGGACAATCACAGCTGGATCTCATGGCCAATGTCTGGTTATGTTGATCTCTAGTTAAACCCCAGAATAATCTAGTTACTCTTCTCTACGGTCGTCAGATTTGCTGCTTTCCCACAGTCCCTTCTTCAACTCCACTGCTAATGTCTTCCACACCAGTCTTGAAACTTCCGTCACTGTCTTGTTTCGCTGCCTTCAGATTTTGCGCACCTAGTCCAGCCTCAGGTGCCCTATTGGTGTCTCGTTGTTGCCCTGTCTCGGGTGGCACTGGTGGTAAAGAATCTACCTGCCAATGCGTGAGATTTAAGAGATGCAGGTTTGATCCCTGGGAGGTGAAAATGCCCTGGAGGAGGGCATGGCAACCCACTCCAGTATTCTGGCTTGGAGAATCCCATGGACAGAAGAGCCTGGTGGGCTATAGTCCATGGGGCTATACAGAATTGGACATGACTGAAGTGACTTAGCATGCACACATACGCCTAGAAGCTGCAAAAGAGCTTTAAGGGAGAAAGAACCTAAGGAATGAATGACTAGAAAATGAGGTGGTAAGAAATCAACAGGAGTAGCATTTTTCCTGTTGCTGAGGTTGAGATGTCTCCTCCTTTGCTTCTGAAAGATCATTCCTCCAGCACAGAGGCCCTGTAGCCCCACTTCTTCAGTTCCTCGCAGAGCAACACGCAGTCCCTTTGGATTCTCAGGTTCAAAGACCCACACTAAACATATGTGGTGCAAATTACTTGTAAAGTTCACATATTGGATTGTTATTTACATACTGGATATTCTATATGGATATATTATTCACATAGTGGATATTATTTTCCATAATATCTTATGGAAAAACCTGAGTGAACTTTTTGGCCAACCCAATACATGAGTTACATCTCTCCATAACCAGAAACTGAATTATAATCATATTAAAACAAACTTGGAACAATAACCATAAATAGAATGTGTTTTAGAATAGCATTTGATTATCTTGGGAAAAAGCTTAAAATAGCTAGCTAAATGGAAGAACTGGACTCAAAACAACATATGTGATCTGAGTTGCTTTTTCTTTTCCATATCCAGAGAGTGAGAGGTGAGGGAGCGGGCATCATATGTGCATCTTTGGCACCAAGGTTAGAATTTAATGTCCAGCAAGGTGCGGCTTCTTTATCATCTTTAATCCACACAATAAACCAGTCTATTAATATGTATCAAGGTTACAGTTGCTTAATATTAAAATGCAACAGAGTGGATAAGGGCCAGCAACAGAACAACTTTAGAATTCTCCACCCTCCTCCCTAGGTTATTTTAAGACATTGCTTTTTCTTTTTCTTTTAGTCTAGCTAAGTAGTTCTCAAACTTTGGTGTGCATAGTAAGCACTTTACGTGGTTGTGAACATAAAACTATGTATACCCTACCTTGTAAGTAATTTGAGGATAGTACAGGGATAGCTGGGTCTTCCCTCGTGGCTCAGTGGTAAAGAATCCACCTGTCAATGCAGGAGATGCAGATTTGATTCCTGGCAGGCTACAGTCCATGGGGTTGCAAAGAGTCAGTCTTGACTGAGCAACTGAGCACATACAGGGATATTTAACAAGTTTTTCCTCCTTATTAGCTGACATTAGGATTAAACCTTGAAGCACTTGTTACTTTACCTTATTTACATTTAAAAACAGATTCAAATGGATATCATGCATATGAGAAAGTTGATAGAATTTATTTTTGAAAATGGGATTATGAAAAAACCCATCTCTTTATTCTCATCTTTACTGTCTAATTGTTCTACAATGAAGCCACTTTTCTAATCAGAAAAAAAGTTACTTAAAAATAATCAAATGATAAAAGTTCACTGACTGTGCTCATTTGACTCCTCCCCCACCCACCAAGAGCTTAGTAACTTAAAGACAGAGCCTGTTACAAAAGCTAACAGGTGGTTTCTAGAAGCTCAACCCCACCCTATGGTCAGCTTCAAGTTCCAGGGATCTGCTGTCTTTGACTTTAAGACAGCAAAGGTCTTCCCACATGGTTATTTCCAATAGACTGACAGTATGGGGTGAGGGAAGGAAATCGAGCAATCCAACCATATTAGAGACAAATGAGTCAACTCACTTATCAAAATGGGCTGCCTTATAAGATTATTCCCAGAACACCTTTGCTCTCTGCCTCTCATTTGGGTTATCAGCGTTGTGACTTCTTTGTGTACAGTCCTTGTTTTTGCTAACCATACAGTAATTGTGCAGCCACGAAGCTAAGAATTCTGTATTTTCCCTAGCTCAATAGATCTGTAAGAGAGACTACTTTGTGCAATGAGGGAATGTGGTTTAAATTTCTCATGCTGAGCATTTGATAAGGCAGATTAGTAATGCTGCATTTTAAAAAGTATGTAGAGACTCAACCAGTTTAGCCACCAAGTGCTGTTCAGCTGGTATGCTCCTGAACCTTTAGGGTGTGGAGACAAGATGCCCTTTCTCTATGCTTCCAAAGTCTTTTCATCTTGGCATAGATACCCAGGAGCTGCAGGTAAGACTTAAAAAGGATAAAGAACTATATATAAAGCATCCTCCCAAATAAAGCTTTGTTGAGCTAAGTTTTGTCTGAGGTCGAGAAGTCCATTTCTCTAATACAGCAGTGAGGATCAATGCACCACCACAGGGCACTCCCTCCCCAGGACACTGCTGTGATTTCCAGTGCAGCTTCTTTCTGCCCTTCTCCTTGTCTCAGCCTAGACAGCTTTGAAAATCCAGAAGCAGCTATAAAAGAACCTACAAAGAAGCTTCCAGATGCCATGAAGAAAAGGGACAGAGGAAAAAGCAGGTCATTTATTTTTATATCCTTCTTTGCCTTTGTTTCCTCTTTTTACTTATTCTCCCCATGAACTGCCACAAAATTATGGGAGGAGCAAAAGCTCATCACCTTAAAACCCATCTAGATGGAAATGGTGAAGGGACTGAAGTTACTATTTTTTTCTTTCAGTAGAAAATAAAAGTCCACAGGATAATCCAGAAATGGAAGGGCTGCTGTGCATATATGGAAGGAACTATAAAGTTATGGAGTTTATTTATATTAGTGTCTAAATGTGTGAGCATCAATGCAGAGGGTTTTTTTTTTTTAAAATATGTATTTATTTGGCTGCTCTGGGTCTCAGCTAAGGCATGCAGATCTTTCAGTTGCAACATGTAGAATCTAGTTCCCAGACCAAGAGTGGAACCTGAGCCTCCTGCATTGATATCTCATAGTCTTAGCTACTGGACCACCAGGAAGGTCCCTTAATGCGGAGTTTTGTTTTGGCTCAGTCTGACTGGTCTTCCCTTCCCAAGTGATAGCACCACACTTGCAGAGCATAGACTCTTTCCTTGTCCAAGATATGCTTTTCCACTGGTGGGGCCATGGAGGAGACCATACAGAACAGAGTAGTTCTTGTGGACCCAACAGATAGTGTAAATAACACGCTCTGGGAAGTTAAAGAACAAAAGTCATGAAGAACAAGTATGCATTCTGCCAAGACTTGAAACAACCATCCTCCACACCTAAATCCTCTAATAAGGTTTCTATGAGGCTTTAGTTCATCATTAAGCTTCCATGGGATATCCTCTAAGAAAGGGTAGAATGGGCAGCTTTCTCTTTTCTGGCAGCAGTAACTGTTAAGTCCATTATTTGTATTCATTCAGGCTCATCGATCTTCACATATTTTTAAATGTAAGAAACATTTTCAAATGGAGGCTAGTCTTGATTTTCTTTATAAGCAGTGTACATCATTGCAATCCTAGCTTTTTGTCATTGGGAATAATGAATTATTTTATTTTATGTTATTATTGCTTAGTTATAGTATAAGAACTCTTAGTTGTGGTATGTGGGATCCAGTTCCTTGACCAGGGATTGAACCTGAATTCCTTGCATTGGGAGCCCAGAGTCTTACCAACAAGGAAGTCCTGAGAATAGTGAGTCATTTTGAATTGCTGTTATGAGCCCACTCTTCCTTGTCTTGGCAGAACCAATCATCACTGCTTACCCAGTTTGCAGGCAGGATGGTGACTCAGATTGTTGAAACCCTGTTGTGTGGGTCAATGACCCTCCCTCCTGGGTGGAGGGCATGACTGCCAGCAGCAGTTACAGTCCAACCAACAAACACACAGATGTCCTTGAGCCAAGCACAAGGCTCAACATCATGGGAATAGATGGAGAGGTATTGGCATGGTGTGTGTATTCAGTAAGTGCTCACATATATGGCACTGTGCTGGCCATTACAGAAATATACAGAGAGATACAGGGCATGGCTGCTGCCCCTTGCTTCAATGCAAGCTCATTGAAGAGCAATATGCGTGTGCGCGTGCACACACACACACACACATACACACACACATACTCCATCTTATATCCTTACATCCTCTTTGGAGCAAACAAAACTCATTTAACCCTCACAGCTTAATGAGATGGATGCTGCTATTATGCCCATTGTACAGCCATGGAAAGTGAGGGAGAGAGGGAGTTGGGATCATAACCAGAAGAGATGGAGTTTTAGCCCAGGCAGTCTTGCTGTGGTTCTCGTGCCATTAGCCCTATGGACTATGTAACATATAGAAAATAAGGAATAAAGTGAAACTGTAGGGAATTTCCTGGTGGTCCACTGGTTAAGAATCTGCCCTCCAGTGCAGGGGATGTAGGTTTGATCTCTGATTGGGGAATTAAGATTACACATGCCGAGGGGCAACTAAGCCTGAGCTGCAAGAAAGCCCGTGAGCCAGAATCAAGAGCCCTCCTCCCACTTAACAAAGACCCAGCTCAGCCAAAGTAAATAAACTAAAAATAGTGGTAGAATATGTAAACTTAGAAAAAAACCCACAATGGTGTAGTCAAGTGGCCTTCTTTTTCTGAATTGTAGCATTCTAAAATCCCAACCCAGGGATCAAAACCAGGTCTCTTGCATTGCAGGCAGATTCTTTACCTTCTAAACCACCAGGGAAGCCTTCAATAAATAACAGTAATAAAATAAGTAAAATGCAAAAATTTAAAAAACTGCAATCAAGTAGCCTTCTTTTCCTGAATTCTGGCATTCTGAAATCAGGAACTGATTGAGTGCATGAAAGTCTCTCTGTCATGCCCAACTCTTGGTGACCCCATGGACTGTAGCCTGGCAGGTTCCTCTGTCCATGGAGTTCTCCAGGCAAGAATAATGGAGTGGGTGACCATTCTCTTCTCCAGGGGAACGTCCTGACCAAGGAATCAAACCAG